>SCLD01004320.1:0-19518 GCA_004367895.1 Oikopleura longicauda
GTTGCGACCGCTAGGTCGCAACATTCGAGGCTGCGCACAGCGCAGCCGAAGATGTTGAGACCGGCGCGGTCGCAACATATCGCAGTGTTGAAGCGGCGGAGTTGAGGTGTCAAAAATTTTATTCGTATTGAGACCCCGCCGCGCACTTTTTAGAATGTTACTATGGCTAAAGTCAGTATTGACACCATTTTTTTCAAATGTTGAGACGAAAATTAAAAAATGGTCTCAAAGGCATTTAAACTCTAAAATTTAATGATTTCATTGATTTTTGAATGTTGAGACCAAAATTTAAAAATGGTCTCAACGGGATTTAAATATCATAATTGTATTAAAATACACTAGTATGCTCATCGTGACCTATAATTTGTCATGGTGAGTCATATTGGTGTATTTGAATAGTGGTGGTGTTGTCAGGTGTCCGAAAGCATTTATATCGAAGAGAACTGAATTAATTATTTTTTTGTGCCAGATTTGCCATATGGTTATTGATTATATTTCACTGTCTAATTGGTTAAGATAGGTGTAGGTTGGTCGTGTAGGTTTTCGAACACGTGATTTGGTGTTGACCAGATGGTTAGCTTCATTTGGTCAAAATATTATTTTCGTAATGCCGAAAAAAAGAAAATATCCGACTGCTAATCCAGTCCGATTTCAAGTCAGTGTTGAAGAAGATAATCCAAGGTAATTTATAACATATCTAACGGAATAAAATATCTTATTTTGCCTTGCAAAAACTGGAGTGCTTTTTCGTAATTTTATCATGGACCAAATGATCATTGGAAACTTGAATTTACGTTGATTTTTAGTTATGAAGTTCCAGAAGATCAAGTGTTTTCAGCTGCCCAACCCCGGTCACCGCCTACTTGGAGATATGAAGGTCCTGACTCAAATGATTCAACTCCAGCTAATCCTGAAGAACAACTTTCACAATCAATGTCGCAGTGTTCAGTGGAAGATTCATCACGTTTGCTGTTCGCTGTGTCTGAAAATCCGGATGATGAACGTACGTATTTTTAGTGTTTTAGTCTATATAAGTCGATACTTTACCCGATTTTAATTCTTTTTTTTAGCTGGTCAAGATACGGCTAATTCAGACGATGAAATGGTTCTGAATATGTCGGATGATGATTTGGTGATAGGTGAAATGGGCGCATCACAAGAACGATGTGTTAAGTCTTGCCTGAAAAGGTAATATTTTATGTTTGGGCTGAATTTCGGGATTTCAGGGGGATTGATCATTCAATTTCCGAATTTTAATTTTTGCGTGGGTGTTTGAGTGGGCTGGCATGCCTGGTCATTTTTGATTTTCGTGAATTTTAGACCGAAGCCGCGCACGCAAATTGGCATTTATCAAGATTTTTAAAAATTTTGGAAATATTTAAAATTATTTTCCTGGGAATCGGACAAAAAATTGGATATTTTCAGAATCAGCATGATTTCCTGAGTCATTTTTCATTTTTGAAATTATAAAATCGCTAAAATAATGATTCTAGTTTCAATCGATTTTTGCGGGCGATCACTTTAATGGATAAGCAACCGAAATACAAGGAGTTTAAAAAGTTTCGACCTTTTTTCAAAAAAACAATTGAACATATCTACATTCGTAAGTTGTATATTTTATATTTAACCTATTTACTGGTACTGAATACAGGCTATAAATTATTTTAAGGTGCAAAACAGACTGATTATGCCTTATTGCAAGAATTTTATTTGTGTTGGATCAAGCGTTTCAATGTTTTGACCGTAGATTATTCTGAAGGCGATGTTGGTCAAGAAGATGGTGAAGGGAAATCTGATGGGGAGGGAGATTCTGATTTGGGTTCGAAATTTTTGTCAAAAATATTTTCAATATATATACTTAATCATATATAATGATCATAAAGTTTATTAATATAAGGACTAGGGTGAATTTATAAATTATGATTCGAACCCAAAATTTGAAGGTGAAGAAGGTCCAGGTCCAAGTTCTGGTGGCCAAAAATCCAAAAAGCAAAAATCGAAGGGTAAAAATCAAAAGAAAAGTCCCAAAACAAGATCCAAGGGTTATCAACGAAAGAGGCCCAAAAGAAGTGTGACCCCGCATCCGAATACGTTGAATTCGTAAGTTTTTATTCGTTAGGGGTGAATATTTCTTGGGAATTTTTACAGAAATCATCACATGACGGCTTGGGAATGGTTTTCATTTTAGCTCAAAAGGGAAAAATGTCCAAAAAAGGACCATTGTCGCTGGTGGGTTATATAGGGGTGCGCTTTATGGTGGTTACCGGTTCACCTAGGGTGATATTCGGCCAGAATCCTGGAACTTGCCGGAACTTAGCCAATTTTTTGTATGCGGATAAAAATGCTTATTTTACACAATATATCAAAAGACCAGACTGGCTTTCGCTGGCTGAAACTATATTTTGGCCCTTTTACCGAAATTCTAAGATTCAGAATGTTGATTACCCGAGTAAAATACGTTTTGTTCTAGATTTTTTTTAAAGAATAAGCGTAATTACACATAATGTAAATTCTACCCACTAGAACTTGAAAATCTCAGCCGAATGACGTCATAGAGATTTTTTAATCATCAATTCGGAATCAGCAGACTAAACTCTAATTCATGATTGGTCGAAAACGTTTTTCGCCAGATGGCGTTCGCTCTACGGACATCCTAGGTTCACCTCATTTTTTAATTTATATTTAGGTACTCAAGAAGTTTCTTTGCGTGGCTGCGCCGCAACAACATCGAATTGTACAAGTTGTTCGATACTTCTTTATTCCGAGAAAAAGTGATTGCTATTCGCCAAAGTAGGAGAAAACAATGGAGAAGAAAAGTTCTCCCTACGGGACGGGCATAAAATTTTATATTAAAAATATTAACTAGTCGGTGTGCAAACGGGCGTTATGGAAATTTTATCCATATTTAAGTTTTTGCCATTTTGTGACGTCATTTTCTAGTATTTCGTTTGTGTAATTTATGCCGTAAAAGTTCGAAAGCAGCATGAAGCTGATCCCACAAGATGAAATAAGAACCATATGGAGGCTCTTTGATTTCATTTTCGACAAAGATGGCCGAATTGCTGATTACCGATTGGCGATGGACATGGTGCACTGGTCCGTCACGCTCATTAGCGCTGATCGGTAAGTTTTTAGGGAGGGTTCGATGGGAAAATATTTATTGTGAATTTTTGGGGTCTTACGAAAATAGCTGTATATTCCCTATTTTATTCTTTTAAAATTAATTGCGTTTTGAAGCTCGGCGGAATGCATGTATGCATTAAGGTGATCATTTTTATTTATAAAGATCATTTATTTTGAATTTATAGCAATATAAACAAGTAATTATGGAACTGAAAATGATATTTTATTCCGTTATTCTTTTATATATTACTATATGAGTCATATTTATTACGCATGGGGTTTTACTTTAACCTTAGGCTGAATTCCGGGATTTCAGGGCTTTCGAATTGAGCGAATGAAAATTTAATCTGAATAGCTTGGATTGTAGTATTTCAAAATTTATAAATAATGGTACCGAACCCGTAACAATTTATTGGAAATGAATAAAAAATTTAAAAATTAAAATTGCATGGGCGTTTGTGTAGGCGGGTATTTCTAACCATAATCAAGTAATGGTTATTATAATTATATATCCGTGAATTTTAAAACGAAGCCGCCTTTGGAAATTTATAAGCATCACTCACGCATTATCAAATTTTTAAAAATCTAAAAAAACTGGATATTATCAGTATTTGCACGATCCGGGAAAATTTATGATGTTTTTTAATCTCGGAATTCAACCTATTCATTGCTTAATCCTGAAAACGAAACACTTATTCATAAATAATGGTTTTTAATTTTTGAATATGGATTTTGTTTCCGTGCAATGAGATTCTTGATTTTTAATATGTTGTTTTAGCGCTAATGAGCGGGCGGTACTCACACGTATCCGACATTTCGAGATCAAAAAAATCAATGGTTGTGAGTATTATGTCCGTCTTCCATGTCAAAATTGCAAGGTTTGGGTATGCACATGTTAATGTATAGATAATTGCTTTGTTATCTAAGAATTAATGTACGTACCCTTTATAAGACCGACAATATCCAGAGTAATTCGGCTTACCCCGTGATCGTACCATTGCAATCAGGTGTAGGACCGTTTGAAGTCATCAAGGTGAGTTTTTTTATATTAGTGACGTCATAATTTATGCGAAAAATCTCAGAAATGTCACATTTTTATTTGAAAATTAAAGAAATGTAATAATGATAAAATTTATTTAGGCGGTTCTTGCTGAGTTGAAGAAAGGGGGGTTTGGACCTCAAGATTCGTTTTTCAGATGGCCATGCTCACCAAAGAAGAAAAGAGACAAAAAGATTGATACTGACAAGTTTGGAGGATTTTATGGTGGTGATGCATGGCGGAAACGCACTGGCGGTTATGTTACTAGACGTTTGGCCCGCCATGTTCAAAAATATTTGAAGAAATCGCTGATATTGAAACCTGATCCAAGTGAGTTTTTTTTCCTATCAAAATTCTATAATTGAATTTTTTATTTAGATAAACCCCGTAGCAAATGGCTACCAAGATTCACCATGAGCTGTGTCCGACCGACCGCCATTTCCCTTTACAAGTTGGTATTTTTGGTTTTTCTATCTAAAATATTTTTTGCGTGGGTTGATTTTTACGTTTTCGATTTTTCGGATTGAGCGAATGAAAATTTAATCTAAATATTATGAATTGTAGAGCTTCAAAAATCATTTAAAATGGCATGAAATTGGTACTAAGTTCCTGGAAACTGAACATCGAAAATTGGGATTGATGATCTGCGTGGGCGGTTTTTGGATAAAAAAATCGGACAGATATTTGGGGTATATGTTGGAATTATTGGTTATCATTAGGCTGAATTCTGGGATTTTTAGGATTTTCTAACTGAGCGAATAAAAATTCAATCTGAATAACTTGGATGGTAGAGCTTCAAAAATCATTTAAAATGATACCAAACCCGTACCAATTTCCTGGGAACTGATCATCGAAAATCCAAATTTTAACATTTGTGTGGGTTGAGTTCAAATCAAAGAAACTTGTAGTTTTGATTGGCTCAACTTATCGGAAATGTGATGTTTTACCTTTAAACCTAAGCCGCCCACGCAAATTAGCATCATCCACGCATTATCAAAACTTTTTGGAAAATCTCAAAATCGAATTCCCAGGGAATCGGACAAAAAATTGGATATATTCTGAATCAGCACGATTCACTGAGTCATTTCCCATTTTCGAAATCAAAAAATCGGTCACCCAAAAAAGTTAATCCCGGAATTAATCCCGGAAAAAGCTAATCCCGGAATTCAACCTAGTTATCATTTTATTTTTAGATTTTTGAGATTTGTAAACCAAGAAATCTCAAGCATGTCTGGCCACAAGAGCAGTGAAAATCGTATAGATAATATCTATACCAGTAAGTTCATTAATTTTAATATTGTTTTAATTCTTGGTTTTGTGATTAACTTTTTATTTAGTTATCTGCGATATTACGAAGATTGAGTGCGTTTATAGCCTCTGCAATTTCATTGACCAGACTGCGGAGGTGGACTGGCGAATTTTGAAAATGATATGGCGCCACAGTGATCGTCTACGAAGAATTTATAATCCCGCTCTTCTTGCTAATGTCCCCGTTGGTTTCACTGAAGAAGTCGGTGTTGTAAAGATGGATGATTGGTCAAAATACACCATCGAGGTTGACCAGGTATTTGAAATTTGCGTGGGTTTTTTTATATAAATCTTTTTCTTAGTTTGAATTCGCTGAAGAGATTGATTTTGACTTGCCACCTAGACCACAGTTGAAAGTGCCGGAGTACGCTTCTGAAGAAGTGGAAGATATTGATGCTTTATTACGAATGTTATATGGTCAAGATGAAGGTGCATTAGCGGTTGTTGAGCCCGATTGTCTAAGTAGAGTCGATCAAAGTTAGGTTTACGAATCCCATATTAAAATTTCAATGTCGAAAAGAGTTGGATTCGACTTAGAACGACTCTGAAATGGAAAGAGGAATTTTTTAGATCGACTCATAGTCATTTTATTTTCGAAATCAATGTCTGAAAGAGTCAGATCCGACTTAGAACGACTTAGAAATGTGAAAATGTATTTTTAGATCAACGGTTAACCATTTGATTTTTGAAATCTATGTCGGAAAGAGTCGGATTTGGCTTTCAACGACTCTGAAATGGAACGAAGAATTTCTAGATTTACTGAAATCATTTTTTATAACAAAATCAATGTCTGAAAGAGTCGGATCCTACCTAAAACGACTTTGAAATTGAATTTTGAATTTCTAGATCGATCCAGAATCTACTTAATTTGAATTTTTTGGCGTCGTAAACCCATGAAAGTTCATATCTTCAAGGTCAAGTCAGTCAAGGCGCTCAAGGTCAAGTTGGTCAAGGTCAAGTTGGTCAAGGTGAATATGGTCAAGGTCAATATGGTCAAGGTCATTATGGTCAAGGTCAAGCCGGTCAAGGTGAATATGGTCAAGGTCAAGGCAGTCATGGGGAAGCCACTCCAAGTCCAGTTATGCTGACTCATTTGATTGTTCCTAGTCCAGGTCTTCCGGAATCATACGTCGCGCTTTTGGCCAATGATGTAAGTCTAAAATAGAAAGGGAAAAAATGGGATAAAAAATTTTTTTTGATTTTTTATAGAAATTATTTTTTATTTTTTTGGATGATAATGGCTACGGATTATAGAGAGAAAACCTTTTTATTTTATTATTAAAAACCGGTCACTATTATTAATTTAGAGAAAGGGCATAAAACACAATTTTTATTTATTGGCATTTTTATTTATTGGTAAATTTTAGGTGCGACCGGAAGTTCATCATGCTGTTGAGACGGCGTGTTACAATTTGGATGCCGATGCTCAGGTTTGTTTTTACGAAAATAGAAATTTAATGTTAAAAGATAGGAATTGCCGAATACGATTATAATATAAATTTAGATTGCCCAGAATTGTTGGCCATTGGATCCGAATGTAGCAACTGGTAATGTGGCACAGCCAAAAAGGGTCACTTTTGCTGATGAAGTTGTTGGCGGTGGTAATATGGGTCATGGGTCTGGTTTGGGTCAGAATGTTTCGAACGAACAGGTATTTATAAGGTTTTCTTGGGTTGTTTTTTAACTTTGTTTAGGGACCATCCAAAAGATCTAGATATTGGGAGGCAACTAGTGATAATGGTGAGGCGGATGTGCTCGGACAAGCGAAAGTGCCCAAACATGTCATGTTGGATAATGATCTTGCCCTCTATAAATTCAATATAGGAATAGTTTAACATTTTTTATAACATATTTAGGCTCAATTCCGGGATTTTAGGGTATTCGAATAGAATAAATGAAAATTCAATCTGAACAGATTGGATTGATGAGCTTCAAAAATCATTTAAAATGATACCGAATCCGTATAAATTTCCAGGGAACTGAATATCGAAAATCCAAATTTTAACGTTTGCGTGGGCGTTTGAGTAGGTGGGCATGGCGGGGCAAATTTTTTTATAAAGATTATAAAAAATACGGAATTATTTTTGTCGATATTAAACTATTTGAAGTCAGGGAATTATTCATGAAGTACAAAGATTTGTCGGATGACGTCGACAACAATATGATGTTCAAGCTGTGGTTCAAGAGCAAGGTAATATTTTGTATTTTTAGCTGTGTTTTTTTAATGTGAAATGCTCAATTTGTAGAGATTTAAAAATAATTTTCAAGGATGCCAAACATGAATCACACCATGGTAATTGAAACCTGGATTTTATTTTTAAGCATTTGCGTGGGTGTTTGAGTGGGTTCATGGCTACAAAAATATATTTTATTTTTATATCCGGAAGTCAATTTAGTTTAATACTATTTTTCAGGAACGAATGTTTTGGAAGAATGGAACAGAAGCTGAAGAAATCCGTAGGCTATTTTATGCTGATCATAGCCGTAATGTAGCAATTGAAGCAGCTGAGCTTGCAAAAGTCTACAAGTTTCTTGATATGGTCTAATGACCCTTTTCCATTTCACTGTACGCTTTTTTTCAGATTCAGATACTTTTGATATAGTCCCCATCAAAACTTCGAGTACGGTTTCACCTAGTCCTCTTCGTGAAAAAAAGTACAGTATCACCTAGTCCCCCCCTATAGGATTTCGTATATTCAAATGTAAGGGCCGTAATTTTTAGTTTGTTAATTCCGAATAGTGCAAAATTTGCTTAGTGCTAGTGCAATTTTAGTGTATCCGATAAAAATTGAGCCATATTGATGATCGGTGGCCCATTATTAGGTCACAAACCCAAGTTTGATCATTGGGGACCCACGTGAGCTTTTAGAAATTTACAAGTTGATGATCTGTGGCCTATTTTTGGGTCACAAACCCAAGTTTGATCATTGGGTGCCTCACGTGGGATAATTATTTGAAAATGGATGGATTTAGTTTTTATATTCGGAACGGTGTAAAATTTGCTTAGTGCTAGTGCCTTTTTAGTGCGTCCCCCTATAAATTGAGCCATATTGATGATCGGTATCCCATTATTGGGTTACAAACCCAAGTTTGATCATTGGGTGTCCCACGTGGGATTATTGTGAAAGTGGCAAGTTGATGATCTGTGGCCCATTAAAGGGTCACTAACCCAAGTCTGATCATTGGGTGTCCCACGTGGGATAATTTTTTTTAGTAGAATGGCATAGTTTGATTTTTGGGAATTTAATTTTGATATTTTGGGGGGAAAATGACAAATTAGTTTACGGCTACGTAGAAATTTAGTTTGTTTACGGAATCTTTTCATAAAGTTGAAGGTCTAACTATATTTACCCCTGTCTGCGAATCTTGGAAAAAATACTGCCGCTTTTCATTTATTATCCTGAGCTAAAATCAAAATTAGCGTTTTATCAGTTTCAGTAAACTGTACTAAAAACGCCAAAGCTCTACCTCTATGTGCGGTCGCAGTTGTGATTATGTTTATACTACATACTGCCTGTTAATAAATATTGACCCAAAAAATTATATTATTAGATTATTTCGAAATAGATGGTTCTTAACTCGATAGAACCATTTGTAAAATAATTTGTGTCAAAAATTTATTTGATAATGATTTTTTGGCACAAATTATTTGCATGTAATTTTATTGTGTTAAGAACGATCATTTTTAGTTTGGAAATGTGTTTTGATTTTAAACTTTAGATTCTTATTTTCATTTTTTGATGAAATAGGCAATTTATTTTACTGTATTTTAGATACGTAATGGATGGACGTATAGAAGCAAGTTATTTGGCAGACAGTACTGAAAACCGTAAGATTTTCAAGGACATATTAGGTCAGTCATTTTTTTGAAAATTGATGAGGTATTTGGTGTATAATTGGTACAGTTTACTTAGTTTTATTTGAAAATTATAGTACAGCTTTGTCTTATTTATAGTGCAGTACACGTGTCTGAAATTTAATTTTAGGGCAAATACAACCATTTAAATGGTTCGAAAATGACTTAAAATTAAATTTTAGGCACGTGTACTGTACTAAAAATAAGACAAAGCTGTATAAATTGTTGGGAAATGTACAGTATCACCTAAACCCTCCTTTATTTTTAATGACGTCATTTTTTATAGAAATTATTTTTAGTGCAAGAGTTTATGGACAATTTTCCACAAATGGTTATTGATGAAGAGTTTATAATTTTTTTTGAGTCAAAGGATATCGTTTAAAGCTGAAAATTTGGATTAGTATAGAGATGTGGATCATCTGAATGCCTTTTCTTTGTCTAATTTATGTCGTTTAACTCCTCAGTGACAAATGTCTTATTTCAGGACATTTTTTCCCTTTTGGACTAAAATGAAAACCGTTCTTACGGCGTCATGTGGTGATTTCTGTAAGAACTTTCCCTCGCGAAATCAAGATCATCAGTTCTAGTATTTTTGATAATTATTTATATTTTAATTACTTTTATCACTTGGGAGAAGTGATGAAAGTAAAAGCGTAGTTTTAAAAGGGAAAAAATTTTGTCACTGGGGAGTTAAATTTGTTTTTGAAGATAACGCCTACGCCAAACAACGAAAGAAAAATATTTACGAGTCAAGTTCAAGATTCGAATCTTTACTTTAATTTTTTACTATCATAAAAATTTTTATATAATTTTTTGAGAGAAATCGGCGAAAAACTAAAACTTCAAAAACTTTTGGGTTTCCATGTGTTTAAATTTTAATTATGAATTTATGATTAAAAAAATGATATCTTCGAAAGTTATCTGTAATGTTCGAAAGAAGATGTGTAGCAGTCGATGTTATTCGATTATATGAATGTTATCGTGAAGAGAAAATGGTTAGAAATGAAACGAAGGTTATTGGTGATGGCATTGGAAAAATAAAGTTATAGTTTTATACTGCATAACTTATGAAAGAGACTGCCACTGTAAAATAGAGAATGATAGGAGAGAGAATTATTGAAGGATTGAAACCTGTTGGTGGTGTATAATTTTGACAAAATTTATTTTTTAGATTGTGTTAGATCGTGTGTTAACCCTTATTGACAAATCCTGGAAACTATTTAACGGCAAAATAAAAGGTATTAACTATTGAAGGTAAGGGTAGATCAGGTTTTAGCCATTTTATATTCAAAATCAATTTTTGAAAGATTTGGAAATGATTAGCGGCTGATCTATCGTTACTTTTAGTTTTCAAGTTACCACATGGTTAAAAAAAAAGTTACCTAAGTTCGGTTTTAGTGAAGATGGCATCAATTTCAATTGAGAAGCCTGTTCTCGTTCAGGAACTTGGACGTTTCGAAGTTATTAAAATTGGCCTGAAAGCTTTTTACATGAGGAAGGGTTCGAAAATGGTCGTATTTACGTTCAAACATGGATATTTTCGAACGTGTTAAGCTTCGTTAATGGCATTATAATTGCCGCGTCGGTGTACGCTGTTCTTCATGCACTGGAGGATATCGGACCATTGTCCTGGACCGAAAATGGCAAATCCATTGATGAGTTGTCTGATTTTTCCGTGGTGGCAATGTTCTTATATTCGATTTTGAATGGCTACATTGTTTTTATTGATGAGAAAAAAAATGCTTTGGAAAAAATCAATAAAGATGCAACGAACGCCTACGTCATGGCCAAGTAAGTTCAAAGTGGCCGTTGTCAAAATGACCGTTATTTTAAAATTTGTTTAGAGTTCTCAACTTTATGGAAGAAGCTTTGAATGGCAAAATCAAAGTTGATTTGGCGAAGTATTCGGAGTACAAAACGGAGATCGGAAAAGCTGTTCAAGATGGGGTTCAAAAATGGGAAGAATTTATGAGTCAGCATGAACATCATCTTTCATCTCTATCTGATAAAGTTGATGATCATTTTCAATATTTCGAAAAGATACATATTGAAAATGTATCTCAGCAGAGTCATGCTAATGCCACCTTATCTGAGATGATTCCGGCTATTAAAAGTCTTGGTAACGAAGTGAAAAATCTTACACAGGTTGTTTGCGGATATCAGAGAATTTTAGATGAGTATTCTCAAAATAAAAAAATGACAATGACCAGATCATCTCAGACCGGGTGGTAAGTTTTTGTTTTTTGGAATTTAAAATCTGGTAATATTACAGATATAATATTTAAAAATACCCAAAAAACGTCACACTATGTAAAGTAGGGCCTATTTTGATTCTGTCCAAATGATCCGACAAAAATAGTAAGAAAAGAGCGCTCACGGCTGCGTCAGTTTGGACGGGGCCACGATGGGCCCCACGTTATTATAATACACTTTTGGCCATTATTATTTTCATAATGTTTATTAAAGTGTACTGAATAATGTTATTTTTAGCCCTTTTGTAATGCACGTTTATAGAAAAACCATGACACATTTCCCTTATTTTCCCTTTGTGGTCTGTGGTGTTTTCTACTGCTGTTTTTTCGCGTTTTCATCTTTTTAGGGTTAAAAATGATAGTATTATTATTATGTGTCCTTATCAATATTATGAATCATGGAATGTCACTTATAACAATTTTAAGGGTAGTGCAGACCAATATCATTTATTTTTGAAGTCATTTTTGTAATGAGTTGGATCGACATAGAATGACGTCATTCAAATCCGACTTCTTTCAACAATGATTTTAAAAAATGAAAGGGTTTTAGTTTATACCACCCTTAAAGATTTTCTAATTATAACGAAAAGAGTGACCTATTTTTATGATATTGGTTGGAATAAATAAAAACAGTTCAAATGCTATATTTTCTGTTGAAATTTTCAATCGCGTTTTCTTAATGCCCAATTTTTCAAATCATTTTCTGTGATATAAGGTGTGGGATCATAAAATAAATAAAATGTCACAGAGAATGGTTTGATTCTTCAAATTTACTGCCATCAGTCCTTCTCTTGGCTGACAGACCTAGCTGTTTGTCAGTCATGTGCCATTTTTTTTTCTTCAACGAAATAAAATACCCATTTTCATCATATTTGAGTATAAAAAATGTCATATTTTGGTTTGAAATAAGTGATATTGGAACTTCTTTCAGAATAAATAACTAGGTTGCGCTATTTCAGAGAATATGACATTATTTATAGTTATGGATGTTAGTGGACTTCCAAAATTAAAATCATTTCGACGATACCTAACCTGTTAATTGGTGTAAACTTTTCACATTTTTTATTGGATTTGTTAAATATCGTTAAAAAGTGTTTCCTTATACGGAATCGTGTTAGGTATCGTCGGCATGGTGTGCCTTTTTAATGCAGATTGTCGGTTTTTTTCGGAATTCTGGATTGTGCGCTAAAATGTTTATGTCAGTTTAGACCAAGAAATGGTTATATTTGACGTTACAGAACGATGGTGGCGCCTTATCAAATTGTTAATTTGGTCGGTGGGTATTTATTTGAATCCATTTGGGGATGCCTGGCTGGATAGAACTGTTTTTGTTCCTTTTAGAATTGCTCTTCTAAAAGAACGTGCAGAAAAGCGGATTGCCAAGATTTTCGAATATGAAAAGATGATGGACGAACTTGTAGTAAGTTATTCTAAGTCGAAAGAAAATTCATAAAAAAACCCTAAAGTTAGGTTGACTTCTGAGAGTCTCCGAAAGTTTCATTTTCAGGTACAAACTGTCATGAAAATCGTGAATTTATAAATTTGCTTTTCTTTTAATTTGTGAATTTAATTCTGTGATTTTTTATCAAAAATGACAATTTAGGCTTAAAATGAAAGTTATGAAATATCTCGGAATTCACTCTATTCAAAGTGGAGGGCTAGTTCTAAATGTTAGTGGTTTAATTCCGCTTGCGGCAGTATATAGAAGTCTATCGGGAACACGCATATCAATTTTATGTCACTATTTAGGTAATTTATTCGTTATAATTGGCTATAATTTTATTAAAAAGTGGAAAAGGATCCAAGATCTTCCATATCGGGGTAACTTCGACGTATTTCTTGATCGGTTTTTCTTATAGAGATGGCCCAGATTTCGGAAGAGTCCGAGATTCGAACCCGGGCCATCCCGACCAGAAGTTACACTTAATGGGTTTCACTATGCGACCCCTATGGAAAAACAATTTTAAATATATTAATTTAGGATGAGTTCAAACTTGCAATGGCTGAAAAAGAACGAACCAAACGGTTATAGAAGGAGACTTTCCGGCTTATACTCTGCTGAATTATTATGCCCTGCATGCTCAAAAATCAATGAAAATATAAACAGACTGGGGATCTTTAATATGACATCTCCTACGCCACTTTTGAGCGTGGTGAAAGCTTTTACACTACCCACGTGTTGTTTTTTTCTCTCTCAATTGGCGTAAGTGAGGTCATATTAAAGGTCCCCGGGGGCTTTATGTCATTTTGTTAATTTATTCGTCTTTATTTTGCACAGGATGTAGTTTCAGTTTATCGTTCAATCTGCTTAGGGTTCAGTGAGTCTAGTAAAGTGGAGTGTGTCTTTTCGATGGTTATATTCCGATAGCGTTGAGGTAAGGCGCATTCCACTGTAGTATGAAAGTCCCCAGACACAGTTTTTTTGCCTTTCATAATTCGGAAACATTTTTCCAAGTTGATAATATTTATCGAAGATATCAAAAGTATTTACATTAAACAGATGCAGGTCAACCATAATCTCTGAACGTAACCCCCTCTCTGTTCAGATGAATTTTACTCGTCTTTTAGATAGTTGATCGAGATTTTAGCAAAGACAGAATGATAAAAACTATTCTATTCTAAAATATGGGCGATGAATCCGTTAATAAAATAATTAGAGGGTAGTGAAATTGGCCTTGAACGTAGAGGGGGTTACGTTCAGAGATTGGGATTGATCTGTAACTAGATGGTTTATTTTGGGCACTAAAGTTTTTACAAAAATCATCACATGACGCTACGGTTACGATTTTGAATTCAGTCCAAAAAGAATAATGTCCACTGAAAGGACAACTGTGCTTGGGGAGTTTTAATAACTTGGAACCCACTTCTCATTGAACGGTGATGAAAATCAATATTATTATGATGAGGATTTTCAATATTCTGTTATAAATGTAAGTCTGTTTTGGTTCTTCTAGGGCGCTGATAACTTCGGTTGGTGATTTTGTGGAACATAAATGAAAGTAAATATCTACGACACCGACGTTATCAGTACCCTAGGGTCGTTTGGGGCAATTTCATCTATTTGTATATCGGCCAGGTTCTCCATCAGTTCTTGCATACTGCCGTTAGATGTATCGAAACCAGATGATGTTTCTGATCTGTCGTCTTCGTTGATTTCTGTCAATTTGGATTTAAGGTTGGCTAGGGTGGACTTTATTTAGAATTATATATGTCTTATTCTTTATATAGTGACTATAAAGTTAATTAATATCATGATTATCTTAATGGAGATCTTTTCTTTATATACCGGTCATGATATAAATTCTTTTTAGAGCCATTATATTATTAATTAACATGTTTAATTCGTTTCCTGAATGGAATATTTGGCTTCGTAAAATTTTCGACCAACTAATAATGGCAGGGAGGCGTAAACTCTGAAAAGTTCACCATAATTATACTTGTCACCGATCAAGTTAATTAATATTATTTTCCCTGGCAGTTGTTTTTGTAGTGTTTCCAGCAAATAAGTTGTATCTTTTATGAATTGAGCACTTTTTTATTTAATAATAGTATTTAGAGTACCATTGTCAGTCAATTTTTCTATAATAATTATGGTTCTTGGTCTAAACAGCGAAAATTTAAAAGGGTAAAAACTGGCCTTGAAAAGGTTGGGTGACTAATTTCAATTGCTACGGATATAGGAGTAATGAAATAGTGCTGACAGCGGCACCATTAAATGTGGTAGTATTATTAAACTGACTTTGAAGGTCGGATATGGATGTCCGGTCGTACTTTTGCATATAAGTCTGTACGTGAGGCCAAATTTTTATCAAACGTAGACGCACGGTATTCGTTTTTATTGCGTGTATCTTTTGGGCAATTATTTGCTGATTATATAATTTATGATTGGCTGGCATATCTTTTTGGGTTTATTATGGGTATAGTGGGGTGCGCCTTTCCAATGGTCATCGTTTCTATATTACCCCAAATGGAATTTGGGCTAAATGATGATTTGGAAGACACACTAAAGTAGTGCCCATTCTGACTCTGTTCAAATGATCCGACAAAAATAGTAAGAAAAGAGCGCTCACGCCCACGCTCGCTTGGACAGGGCCACCATGGACCCCACTTTACACGTTAGATATTTTAATTTTTGGGTTTTGTTTCCGTGATTTGCAAATATAAAAAGGGTAACAGAATGAAATATCATATTCCATCGTCTAAGTTTGATAAACCCGTACGCTTCATATCGTGTCGACGACATATCTCTTTTGTTACAATGGAGCACTTTTTAGTCTAATCTGAATGATTTGAGTTAATTAGATATGAGCCACATTTTGTAATTGTCATATAATTAAGAAGTTAATTTAAAGTTTTGGGTTCGTAAATGTTTATTTAATAAAAATATTTGCAATGAGCAGGGAAATTTTGCAGGGGTTAAATTGTCAGGGGAAAATTTGCAGGGAAAATTTGAAGGGGGAAATGGAGAAAAAAATTTACTGGTCTTTGACATAAATGTTTTGTAAAAATTCTATTTGTCAACGCTTATTTTACAAAATATTTGTGTACAAGATTGTAGAAAGTCAATTGTCCTAAAGAAGAATAATTATGGTTTATTCCATGGCTTCATCGCTGCTTTCTTCTGGCAGTAATTCCCTGGGGCGTCGTCTGATTCGTCTTAGGTATCTTTTTTTTTAAATGAACCCTTTTTTATCATCGTTTTACGAAGTTCCAACAAGGCCATATTTTATATAAAAGGTTAAATATTAAGGCCATAAGATTGTTCAAGTAAAATTTTTTTTGCGATTTTACTCTCTGGCGCCTTTGGTGGTCATTTTGTCAATCATAGCTCATTTTGGATACTGCTTTACATAGTTGACATTTAATTAAAAAAATGGTCTTGTTGGAACTTCGTAAAATGATGATAAAAAAGGGTTCATTGAAAAAAAAAGACGTCTGGCTCGAACGAGACGTCTGGCTCTAACGACTTCTGGCGATTCAAAATCAATTTCTCTGCGGTCTTGATCATACTTATTTATTTCTTCGAGGAGTTCTTCTTTCAATTGGATGAAACGGTTTCGGGAAAGGTTAACGAATTCGTTGTAGTGGGTAGGGTAGTCTACGAGCAATTTCAGAAGAACTTTCTTAATCAGGTTTATATGCCTATTGTCATACTGTGACTATGAATTCATGACGGTATAAAATATCATACAAAGGTTATAATTAGTAAAACGGCCAAAAAATAGGGTGGCTCAATTTTAGTCTAGTATGATATTTTACTTAGTTAGAGGCGTTTTTTAAACCTAACTCAGCGGCATTGGCGAACCTGGCAGCGATATAAAGAAGCACTCGTTTTCTCCAGTTTATTATGCGTCGTTGATATTCATGATGGTATGTATGGTCCATGTTTTGTGCTTAATATATCCGTAAAAAAATTTATGGTGATTTTAAAAAGAGTGTGCTGATTAATATTTTCTTTAAGACGCCCATTTTACATGGGAAACAAAGTGAATGTGGCGCTAAAGATGTCAATATCTTGACCCCAGCCATTTTCAAAAATGGGCATTTTAGAACGGCTTTTTCAGAATCGGTAACTTTTGTAATTGCTCTTTACTGTTTGTTCCCGAATCTAAATTTTGCTAGTTATTCCTACGTTACCTTTTTTAAATATTTTTTTCGCTTGGTGAAATCTAATTTAAAAGAAACACTTTTTCGTAACCGGAAGTGACCGTCCAATTAGAAAGTGTGCGTAGGTTTAATCTAGCCTATAGTTTCTCGTGTGGTTTGTATAGCAGACATGGGCAATTTAGCGATTTCAAATTGTAAAATGAATTGATATTGGTCAGTTTTCAAAGAAATTTTGAAGGATGGAATTCAATTTCAGAGTCGTTCTATGTCGGATTCAACTGTTCTGACATTGATTTTGAAAATATAATTACTATGGGCATATTTAGAAATTCATTGTTCCATTTCAGAGTCGATGTAAGTCGGATCTGATTCTTTCCGACATTGATTTTGAAAATAAAATGATTATGGGTTGATCTGGAAAATCATGTTCCATTTCAGAGTTGTGATCATGTTACTAGAGTCATGATCTTTACGCAGTAAACTTTATTTCAGTTATGAAATAACAGTTATTGGCCGTCAAGAAGAAGTCGAATTCAGAATATTTTTTATTTCAGAAGAGGAAAAGGCACCTTATCAATACTAGTGACGTCACAAGATGGTTCAAGCTTAACATTGGAGAAAGTTTTCGGAAAACACCCATTTTACAACTGATAAAATATTTTCAAATATTTCTTTGCTTATGAAAACTAATAGACTCGTTATTTTAAATTTTGTTTCTTTATTAGCAGGTGAATTTGTTGTAGGCTGTCCATATGTAATGGCTATAAAGGGAATTAATATCAGGGTTTCTAATTAGTGAGAAATATTGGGACAATTTTCGAATATACAAAATAGAAGGCGCTATTCATATTCCCTTTATAAAATCCTTTTAAGTCTAATGTCTAAAGTAATATAATTATTTTAAGCTAATCCATATCGTGTGGATATTCTTCGTCGGATAAATCTATTCCAAAGTCCATTATTATATCGTTTTCGTGATGGCGGAAGGTTTCAACTTCATCATACATCTCGTCTTTCAATTTGTCGATTACGTCACGGAAATGGGTTATACGACCATTTGTTCCGAATGGCCAGAAATATAAAACTTTTTCTAAAAGGGTCTTATGTTGGTTTAAATGTTGGTTGCTAAATTTTAATATATAGGGCGCTATTTCGGAGAATATCATACTTTATTTTAAACCAAAGCCATGCTGCTTGTAGCAGAGCGCAAGCTGAAAGGATCACAAGTCTTCTTTTTGCATTGTTTTGACGTCGAAGTTCCATTTGATTATTTTCCATGCTAAATAATAAAAAGTTTTTCATGGGATTCGAACTCGTGCCCTTTTCTCAGAAATCCTATATGATAATAATAAGCTACTCGAACTTGCTAAGATACTTAATGTATAACTATTGAGTTATTTTAAAAAATTATTATTATTTTCAGGTTTGATTAGCTCGGGCGGTTAAGGCTGGGATTTGTATACGGGGCCGCGAGTTCGAAACCCGCGCAGGGCAACGGAAAGCGGGTCTCATCGAAGAACTGCAACAATCTTCCTTAAATTCAAACCTTTTAAAATTTTATATGTGAATTTCGAGAAATTTCAAAACTTTTATTTTTCATAAAAATGAAAGTCATGGTTTAAAAAGGTTATCGCTTAATGACGATTGTTGTTGCTCACTCAAGTAGGCCAAATAATCGGTGACCCGTGCGGGCTTCGAACCCGGGGCCCCCTCCCTATGAGGCTCAACGTTCTCCCCTATACCACTCTAACCTTGAAAAAAATAAGACTTTTTAAAAATAAATATCGAAAGAGTTCATAAGTCAAATACATAATGGAAATCCGAGAAATTTTAAAACTATCATTTCAAGCCTAAATTGTCAATTCTATTAAATTCAGGGTTTAAAAACTTTCAATGGTTATTTTAGTAACGTTGTAATTTTAACAGGTTTGAGTGGTATAGGGGAGAGGGCTGAGACTCGTAGGGAGGTGGCCCCGGGTTCAAAGCCCGTTCGGGTCACTGATTTTTTGGCTTACATTAGTGAGCAACAATCTTCATTATACAATAACCTTTTTTACTTCATAAATGAATTCTGAGAAATTTTAAAACTTTCATTATGAAAATCGGAAAAATGATAATTAGGGTGAATTCACGGACCTAAAAATTGGGCACTAAAATAAATTCCCCCCAAATTAAATTTTGAATTTATCAAAAATCATAAGAATTGTACTAGGTTAATACTTTATTCCAAAATTAGGGGGGTTTGGGGGGTTTCCCCCCACCAGTTTGCGATTAGTGGGACGGCAAGGGGGGTTTGGGGGGTTTCCCCCCACCAGTTTGCGATTAGTGGGACG
>SCLD01004431.1:0-19509 GCA_004367895.1 Oikopleura longicauda
TTAAAAACAGATATCTCATAGATGATGGCAACTTTGATTAATCGGTGTTTCAAAAATGATAGCTTTTTTTGCAAGAATTCTCATACGGCGTATGTATCCTTAATGATATAAAATATGATGTCAACGTTTTACCATTTAAAAAGTTTAAACTATTTACTAGATACGAATTTTCGTCAAAAATTAAACGAATGTACGAAGACATAAAGAATTCGGCATGTCAACAAGAAGAATTTAACAAAAAATATCAGGATCAAACCTTTCATCTGGATGTAAAGGTATTACAAGATGGTTGTTGGCCTTTTTCAAAAGTTCAACAAAATTTCAATCTGCCAAACACACTCGAAGCTTCCCTCCAAAGTTATACCTCGTTTTATGAGTAAGTTTTTCTGGGCATTTAGAATCCCAGTGACGAATAAGAACTATTTAATAGTTTCACCACTTATTTTTTTTTTCAGAGAAAAGCATACAAATAGAAGACTTAAATGGATCTACAATCATAGTCATGCAGATTTACGTACATGTGCAACACAAAAAATGTACGTTCTCAAAGTTACGACTTTTCAATTGGGGATCCTAAATTCATTTAATGATGCAGATCAATTGACACTGAGTGAAATACAAAGAGAAACTGCTCTTGATAATAAAGGTTTAAGATTTACTTCAAGGGTTTTTACTTTTAAATTTTCATTTCAGAATTATTGAAACAAATCAAACCGTGTGTTGAAAATGATATATTGAAAATAGTAACGGGTCAGTCAATAAATGAATTGACCGACGAAACACTATTCGCTGCCAATGACTCTTTTATGAAGCGTGGAACAACTGTGAAACTGGTGCCGTCATCACAAAAAGGTTTCAAATATTGTTTCATTGAGTTTCTCTAAATTTCTATCGTTTAGATAAAGGTGATAATTTATCAGCAGGAGATATAAAATCAGTTTGTCAATCGGTGGAAGAAGATCGAAAGTTTTGGGTTCAAGCATGCATAGCAAGAATTATGAAAAGCCTCAAAGAAGCAACATATTCAACTCTTATTCAAAGAATTCACAGCGAAGCTGCCAATAGATTTCAGGAATTGTATTTATAATTATTTTTTTGTTCAGAACAATTTACCTTAAAATAATGGCTATAAAGGGAATTAATATCAGGACTTGCAACATAAAAGAGAAAGAGGAGGACAACTCTCTGAATATACAATATAGAGGGCGCCATTCATAGACTCCTGATATAATTTCCCTTTATAACGTGGGGTCCATTGTGGCCCTGTCCAAGCGAGCGTGGGCGTGAGCGCTCTTTTCTTACTATTTTTGTCGGATCATTTGGACAGAGTCAGATTGGGCCCTACTTTAGTCATTATAGTATTTTATGCGTTTGTATAATGTCATAAATACCGAATTAGCCTTCAACAAGTCTGATAAAGAAATCGATCGAAGTTTTACTTGAAAAATCCTTTATTGAGCGTAAACCTGAAACGCCTGATACCTACTTGTATGTCGCTTAATTTCTTCACTGTATTCTTCAATCCCGAATTAAATCTATCGTGTTGCTTATTCTGCATTCAAAATAATTAAAAAACAACTTTAATCGTTTTAGTATGACTTCACTTATAAACTTGGCATTCGATGAAAATGGTCAAAAGGCGGCCAAAATTGATTTGAGTAAGTTCAAATTAAAAAAGTGTATAGTTTATAACTACAAATAACTAGATGCTCTGATAAATGAAGATTATCGACAAATCAAGCCGAAACCAAAAACTATTCCTCTTCAACCAAAGGCAAGGTTTTGTCTCGATGTATAGGATACACTGTATATCATATACAGTATAGCCATCTGGACGACTATGTTCATTCTTTCATGAAACCAATAGAAGTCAAAAGGTGAAAAGGTTGATCGCCAAACTGCTAGAACGCGAGGATTGAATGTAAAAGTTCCAAGACCACCAAAAAAGAAAGCTGTGAGTACAGTTCCGGAAAAAGAAAAGCCGCCAGTAAAATCTAGAATATATGCACAAGTTGATCCAGTTAAAAAGCCTCAGCGAACTACTAGACCAAATGATTATGGTAGAAGTAAAGAAAATTTGAATACTCAAAAACCTCGGCGTCAAATAAACCAAAAAGGTTTCTTATTAGTATTTTTTTATGCAGATGAAAATGATTTTTTAGTATCTTCGGAAAATAGTCAAAGCTCTACAAAAAATGATCAAGTTATTACATTGACGCAAGATCAATTGACAAAACTTCTTGGTATGGTGGCTAATTCAACGGATACTAATTCCATTACCGTTCATCCTAATCAACCAGCTGTCCAGCCTTCAATAGCCATCCCTACTGCACCTCAAATAGAAACCCCCTCGGTATCGGTCCCCGAAGATATGGAACCTGTTAATGCTCTTAACATGTTACAAAATAAGAATCTCGAAAATGGTATTCCATTAGCTAATTCAACATTGAATGAAATCCCAAAAGAACAAATTCGAAAACTATCTCGGGATGAGCAATTGGCAGAATCACAGAAAAATATACCTTTACAAATGCGCTCATCATTCCTTCCTTACGAAGCAGTACCACGTGACATTTTAGCTGAACAACGAAAACAAAAGCAAATGGAATGGCGTCGAGAACTGGAGAAACAGAGACGTGATGACGAAGAAAGAAAGAAAACCCAAAAAGATAAAGAGAAAAAAGAAATGCTGATAGATCATCATCTTTTTCAATCGGGTAAGTACCATATCCTTGAATACTATTTTTCGAATTATTCTTTTAATACTTTAATTCTAGTGACCGATTTCAGTCAATTGGAAGAACCTGAGAGGCCGACAGACATTCCAAGACTCGATTTAGTCAGAGAGCTAAGCACAGTATCGGCCAGACCAGATCCAAAATCAACAGTCCTTCCCTCGACAGAAAGCTCAGCCGATTACAATTTTCATCGTCGATTAAATACATTGAAAGATCCAGAAGGTTATTATTTGATCTAAAAACATTTTAACATAGGCAACAATTTTAGAATTGAGAAGGTTAGATGAAGCGCGACAAGCTAGATTAAAACACGAACAGATGATTCGTGACCAGATTGAAGAGAATAAACGACTCGAAGCTAAAAAACGTAGTGATGATGAGGAACCATGGTGGGTTAAACAAGATAGAAAGAAACAAATTGCTATCGAAACTGAACGAAAACAAGTCGTTCAACAACCAGTTCAAGTACCAATCGTACCAAAAATTGATGTTTCTCAACCCGATGAAAAATTTCCGACTTATGATGAAGGATATAGAGATACAACAAGTTCCCGTCAGCCACAAATCAACTCACAGGTTCGAATTGTTCTACGTGAAATTGAAACACAGACCGATTTTGCACCGATTGCAAGTAAAAGGTAAATCCAGATCTCATATTCATAGTTCAAGATTTTACATATTATTGAATGATTCACTTAAGTCCACCAAAGTCTACGCGAGAAGTTTTAAAACCGTCAGTTTCAACAACAAGTGTTTCGGCAAAGAGTGTTTCATCAGCTGAGTATAAAACTAATTTGGAACTTCGGGCACTGGAACGAGATGAAAAGAGAAAAAGACGTCAAATTGAGCTGCTTGAAGAGCAACAGCGTCAAGAAGAACGACTTATTCAATTACGAGCTAGTAAAAGTAAAACAAAACAAGCCCCTTCATCAAGAGAAAAATCAAAAACTGATAAAAAGCCAGAAAAATCTATAACAGCCGATATTTCAAAAGAAAATGTGTCATCTGAAAACAATTCAAACGAAGCAGTTCTAAATCAGTTGCAACAATTACGATCTCGACTTCAACAAAAACATGATGCATTCAAGAAAAAATAATTAATTACAAAAAAAAGATAATTAATTCAAAAATATTTTTTCCAGTCTTCCAACTTTATTTTTCTAATTCAAAGTTTACTTAAAAAATGTTTAAAGTTAATTTTTTAGATGGATGCACCTCCACCATATGAATCGATTTCTAATGACCGGCGTGATCATCCTTTCTTGACTGAAAATACCGGCAAAGAAACGCCGATAACGAGCACAGCTCCACCAACTGCACCAAACGTTATTATTGTATCCAGGGAATGTCAAATGAGTCATCAATATGTTCCAGAATTATGTAGTACTGGAGCCCCTGGATATTGTACATGGTGTTGGTTTGGCTTACTATGTCAACTCCCAGCCTCGTATTTTCTGGGTAAACGACTTGGCGAAATAAGAGTGTTTCTGAAATACGGAATTGCAGGCATGTTGAGTAGAAGGAAAATTTCAAGTAAAGTGGTTCAAATTCCATGAGTGCTTTTACCTCGATACTTCAAAATTCAACATTCAAAGCTATATGTATGATTCTTTTTTCGTTTTATGCTTATTATCAGATTTACTTATTGATCGAAGGAATTTTGAATTTGGATTTCAACAGTTTCAATGACCAAACATGCAATATATTCTGCACACGATCGATCAGTATAACGATTATTCCACTGATATTATTTTGCTTTTTGTTTCATCAACGACGATTTGTAAGTTTTAACTCTCTAAAATTCATATTTTTTACTCTGCTCACAGTTTATTTAACTATATTTCAGTTCATTCGTGTTTCAAAGAAACCAGAGTCCTGTTGTTGCTCTTGTCTTACCATAATGATGTGTCACTGCTTGTCATATGGACAAATTGGTGCATATACTGAGGAAAATCCTATCCTGGAAGCTTGAAGAGTTTTCTGACTCATACTGACCACTAATGATTACTACCTTATTTTCCTAACTCGTTCAAAAATATCTTCAATTGACAACTTTCAAATATTTTCACTGCAATTAAATCACCACCGTTCATTTTAACTAAAAGGGAACATTTAAGATGGGTCTACCGCCACCACCGTCGTATGACGATGCCACCGCTGAAACAAAACCACTCACAGCGGATATTCAGCCTCCACCAGCTGGTACTAAATTTGATTATCCGCAAAGCAATGATGCAAATATACAAGCCTCCGCGCCAACAGCAACGAACATAACAGTTGAACATGTCAGACCTTCTACACCACAAGTTCCAGATCTATTCAGCACTGGAGCACCTGGATTTTGGTCATGGTGTTGTCTAGGATTATTTTGTCCTATACCAGCTGCCTTTTTTATGGGACGACGAATGCGTGAACGTCTTGCATGGCTTAAGTATGGAATTCCAGGAAAATTGATTAAAATAGACGTCCTCAATTATTTCTCGTGACACATAAAACATAAAGGTCTCTTGTGATCGTTCACGTTTGAATAATCAATTTATAAAAGCTTTAATAATGATAGCAATCTCAATTTATTCGGTGTATCAATTGTACTTATGGTTGCCAGATTTGGATTATGATTATTTAGAAATAGATCGTCCTCTTGATCCCAACGGATATTATGTCAAGGTGAATGATGAAGCTTGTGGCTACGAATGCGTCAAGGGATTCCAATTCTTTTACTTGCCATTAGTTGTTGTTGCCCTACTGATGTATCAGAGACGATTTGTAAGTAGCAATTAAATTATACGACAACGGCTGAGAATCATGAAAAGGTCAAAAATTATTTTTAGTTCATTGGGTTGATCAAAAGTCGTGAATCATGTTGCTGTTCCTGCTTAACCGTTTGGTGTTGCCCATGTTTGTCATTCGGCCAAATGGGAGCTTACACAGAAGAAAACCCAATTCAAGAGGTCTAAGAAGTCCACACAAATATCCTTCAGAAATTGTATATAGCTCTCGCCAATATTCTCTTCCTAAACTACATCATAATTTATGATTCCTAATACTTTGAACTACCTTGCCCACCATTGCTCAGTTACAAGTCAGTGTAAACCATACTGTTTGGTTTTTCCTAAGACACTGCGATACCAATTCAGTATTGTACCTATTTATCCCTTCAATAAACTCATTTGAACTCTGAACAACTATATATTTGATTTTATTAGCATTATCTGTGGGATTCTTTCAGAAGAAATGTTTTTTAGTCAGAGTCAAGTGATGGAATTGAGCAATCGGAAGATTCTTCATCTTGGATTGAGCTAACGCCCATATGAGATTGGTAGCTAAATATTTAAAATTTTAATTATTAGTCAGTTTTCAATGATGAATAACGTACCATTTTTGGAGTGTTATGAGGCAATTTCCAATTGGTGTCCTGTCAGGTCGTACGATACGATCTTCTTCTATTAAATTGACAATTTCTGCCAACTGGTAGACTCCATTCAAATGGACATCGTCAGGAAGCGAAAGCTTGTTTCTGATCATTTCCCTGTTCGAGTCAATTGGTAGTCCAAATTTTTGTACTAATTTAGATTCTCGTTCCCATTTCTTGATCGCCAGTCGAATTTGAATGTACGATGCTGTAATAATTATGAATAATAATTTTTTATGAAGTATTTACAGTTAGTGCCACTAACTTAGTGGTATAAAATTGATTACCTTTTTCGTGGATATTTATGAATTTGTTGAGATGATAATTCGTTATATGTACAGAACGATAATCAGCTTTTAAACATTTTCAAAGTTATGTTGGCTAGATATCATGAATACTGATTTAATAATATAGTATTCTCTTGTCAAAACTTTACAGCATCATAATGAAAACCAGCCTTTATCATCGCCTTTAATAACCAGTACTACTCTGTCGGTTGCAATAGAAAAATTCAGAATGTAGAAACTATTGATGGAATCATGATAAATAACGTCTTCATCCTCGAAGATTGTAGTGAGTTTCCTTTTATATTGAGCATTCACTAATGTCATGTTACCACCAAAATAGGTACCAGTTTGTCTATGAGTGAATGATACTTCCATACAGCTGCCCCGTCTACCGGTGACCGACACTTGAAATATATTGTTAGATACACATATGTGCGAGGCGAAATTTCTTGGTTAAAAAAACGCTACGAACCTTTGAATATATTCTTTTGTTCAATCATTTTGTGAATTTCATTTCGTGTCTGCTGATTTATGCGTTCGCCATTCAATTCCGATAGATAAACCGTGTCTAATTGTTCAGGAAGCTTTCTACGGAACTTTTCAGGAAGCTTTCTCAAATTTTCAAAACAGACATTTTCAGTTTCTCCATAATCAACAGCATATACACGACAGGATCTATTAGCCGGATCAACTTTGATTTGTTATAAATTAATAAATCGATTTTACATAATTGGTGAAAAAACTTTTTTGTTTACTTATAAAGTTTTTATAATTTTTCCTGAACGAATTTCAGCTCTACCCCATCCTTTCAAAAACTTTGCAGCAACGTTGCTATAGTTAATGACTTCGTCATCATTAAATCTGTCCATTTTGAGAGTTCGGATTTGATATCGTCTGTCCATGTCCGCACTAAGAAGAATGTAAGTTTAATGTAACTATATGATGTTCCCAGTGAATCAAAGAGCAGATTCAAGATATTTATTTCAAAACCCTACCTCAACTTTGCTAGTTCAGTATAGCGCTCTCTGTCATCATCAGTAAATGCTGACATAACATGAATTCGTCCTCTTGCTGCGTCCAAATGACCAATAGATACTTCAGAAGCTGATTCATCATCAGCCGACCAATTGTGGTCAATTGGTATTCTATTGAATATGTCAGTATGTTTCATTGTTTTTTGGACAAGAACAGAACGGAAACAGCCATTTGAAAGTTGAACTTTTTCTTTGATAACGAAATTCTCAAGCTTGTTTATAAAGTCGTTGATAGTCCCATTGTGAACGAGCGGTTTTTGGAACGTTCTTTGAAAGTAACATCCAATTTCTGAGATGGGTATGACTGTAGCAAGCTTTCAATCCGATGCAATATGGTCACATTTTTACACCTCGTCATATAAGGGGGATCACAAAGCTGGGTGTTCCATTCGAATAGGTTCTTCCCTCTATATCAATTTGAAAGCCTTTCTATTATTCGTTTCTCTTCGTATAATTTTTGAAAAACAATGTTCATCATAAAATCGCAATCGAACTCTGCGGTGTTCGAATGCTCATTAGCATAGAAATCCGTTTCACCATCGATTTCAATAAAATTTTCATTTAATATAGCTTCATCGGCCATAACAAATTGTTCTTTTCGATCAATGATTGAAAATCCCAAGTTGAACCCAGGAATACTTTCTATGTTTAGATTTCAAATAAGTTGTTTTCTCGTTAATTTTAAATTTTTTTTTCATTTGGAAACCATGCCTAGATAGCTTGAAACATTCAAATTTGGTATTTCCACCATTTTTTCACCATATATCTCTTCATAGACATTTTCTATATCCTTGACGAAGATTCCATGTTGATAAACACTCAGTAGGCCAAATAATCGGATGGTGACTTTACGTGCTAGTTTGAAAAAAGCTTCAGGTTTTTGACCATTCTTTTTACAAAGTTTTATCACCTTGAGAAATAGTGAGAATATTGCTCTATTCTTCGTGCCCTAACCAGGGATTCACAGACTCAGGCGCCAATATACAGATCGATAGTTAAATGGTTAACGGATCCCCTTTCCTGATAAAAGTGCTGATTATTATTATCCAGACGGTTATCTTGACTATCAATAAATGCAATGCTGTTTCGACAAATTTGTTGACAAAATTCGGTTGAAGTGAAACTATAATTCATTGATACCAAGTCAGTATCATCTGCGTCATAAGCATAAACATACGCTCGATGTAGATCCTGATGAGTTATTCCACGTGAATGTCGTAATAGAAGCTTCACTAATTTGTACTTTAATCTCTGTTTAGTTAGAAGTCTATTGAGTCTCGTCGATTTTTCAAGATCGATTTCGTCATAAAGAGCAAGCTTGAATACGATTTCAAATGCTATCCAATCAGAATGTGTTTATAAAAATGATTGTGTCAGCCAATCAGAAACCAATATGAAATGTATGCATTTGAAAACATGACTCAGTTTTTGAAGGGATCACCCTGCTTCGATCTTCTCCGAGCATTTCAATTTGATCTGAAAGATTGTTTCTTTCATTACCTCTCTCCATCGATATTTTCTGAGATTCTCGAATAGTGACTTTGTACGGATCTTCACGCATTTTCCCTCGTTTTGGAATCAAGCATTCGATGGTATTTGAGGGTTGCGGGTTTGAATACGTTTTCACTTGATTATTATTCGTGTTTTTATGCGTTTTAACAATAGATGAACTTCTTAAAAATAACATGTCTAGGCAATTTCACAACCAGAGCTACGAACTTACCTGATAGGTACTGGTTTTTGAGAAGTTAAATTTCGTCCTCGTCCGCGACTTCCTCTATTGTACTTTGGTGTCGCAGAAACACCGCTCGGTCTTCCCGCCACTTGTTGAAGCGATGCTGGTCCTTTATTTTTTGACTCTGAAATTAATTAATCAATATTTGAATCCTGCTATATAACATTATTTCCTGCATGCTCATGTGAAACTTTTTCCATAAGATAGCATGACTCAAAGTATATGACTCATATAATATGAGTCAACTACCTGTTACCTACTGGTATGTCACTTACTTGACTTGGTCTTTGTTTTCGCAATCATCATAGATAACTCGGTTCGCCCTTTTTGAACTGCATAAACAGTATTTCCATTACAAAAGAATGTATCCCCAAAATCTGAAATTAATCTTGGATCCGACCAGTTTTTATAGCCAAGTCTTTTGAAAGTTTCTGGAAGACTCGCCCCTTCAATATCCAAATAATCCTTCACCAGTCTCTTTATAATGGTTTTATCCGGATTTTCTTCCTATTAAAAATTTCATTCTGACGTTGTTAAAAACCATCCTCCCGATTTAAAGAACCCTTGGCACTAATCAAAATGCCTGATATTAGAGCTTACGACAGGGCTCAACGGACGTTTCCCCGTTTTTGGACTAAAATTCTGCTGTCCGACTTTTTGTTCGGTATGTCTAGGGTGTCCAGGTATGTCGATCGGGAGCCCTAGCTTTCATTTTGGGTAATCCGCCGTCCATGGTGAAGTTTTTTCTTGACCAAAGTCAAGTTCTCTTCAATCTCTTCCAGGGTGTATATTTTCTATGTATATCTTCTATGTATTCGTTTTATTTCAGTTTGAGTATTTTTAATTTATCGAAATTAATAAAATCTCTTAATGAAAGAATTTTTGATTCGAAGCAAGATCTAGAGCGCCCCAATTTGATTAATTCTGAAAAACTCAATTTCCTCCTTTTTTATCGATTTTCTCAAGTACCCTCTTCGAACCTAAACGTTTCATTGTATGAATCGTTACGATGAGTAATATTCTATGACTCAAACGACCAATACAATCTCGTTTCCACACCAAAAATAATGTATCTAGGAAAATAAAGCTTTGGATCACGAAAAATCATGCACCTGTCCGGGTTCGAACCGGAGACCTCTCGCGTGTGAAGCGAGCGTGATCACCACTACACTACAGGTGCCCTCCCAAAATTGTATTTATTTGCCATTTTGAATTAATTTATTATGATTGATAATTTTTCCTTCTTCAGAAAAGGGAAATTATTCATAAAGAAAATATTTCTTTGAGAGAAAATGTTTCGAAGAAAATCGTAGATTTTTAAGAATGAATTATGACGCGAGTGATTCAAGGAATTTTTCTGAAAATATCAAGTGCGACATCTAGTGGTTATTTATATCAGGGATGAAAGAACACGCAAGTTGTTTGAGAACATGTTCGAAAACGAGAGCAGAACAAGAACAAAAAAATTGTTGATTTTCGCGAACAAGAACAGAACGAGAACAAAAAATATTTTGAACACCGAGAACGAGAACAGAACAAGAACCAACCAAATATGCGTGTTCTTTAATCCCTGATTTATATCTACTAGACTTTAGTCTAAAGTACTAAAGTCTAAAGAAGATGATCAGATCATTGTACTGGATTATTTCGAAAAATCTCAAGGCGATCAATGTTTACTGAATCTTATCAAATTCGAGCTCGCACAGGAAAGTTTACATTTCATGAAATAATCGTAAAGTGAGGCGCGTCTTCCCGATGGTCATTTGGCCCGAAATTCGAATAGACAGTACCGTAGACATGTACCATCAGGAAGGCACATTCCACAATATTATATAGACTATATAATATAGTCTATATACTTTAATATTATTGATGCATAATTTTTTTTCAAAAATAAAACTTTATGAAGCCTCGGCGCCCAAGTTCAGGAACGTCCGAAGTGCCAAATAGATCCCAAGATGTGCCTCAAATTGACCCTGATGTGCCCGATTTGGTTAATCCTATCATTACCAAGCTTATGGATCATATTATTGATGCCAAATCCTCCGAGCAAGACGTTATAGACAATTCAGAACGTTTTTTGAGTAGATTCAGAAAAGAACTCAATAACAAACGAGAATGCAGTGTTCAAAAACTTTCAAATGATTATACTGGAGACTTAGAACGAACCGAAAATGGAATTCGTGTTTTCAGTTAGGGGTCAACAGAGCATACAGTATCCTCGTTTTGACGATGGTTTATCTGTTGATCCCTATTTTCAGTATAAAAGACCGACAATATGTGACCCGAGAGGCGAAACCTCATTTACAGGCAATTTCGAATATTATTGAGAAACATTTAACTGGCAAATCAGGAAATAGCGGACTTGTTAATGCTACGTTGAAAGCGAGTTATGTTCTTGCCAGTGTTATGCGACCTTATATGGATAAATATATTCAAGGAATACATTTTCAACTGATATTTCCATAGTAGGACCTCGATAAATACAAATGAAATAACTATGTAAGAGCAGACTTGAAAATAACCATTGTTTTCGGATATAATGGTTGGTTATGGTTATCGACTTCCAAAAAAGTTTTATCGGGCTAACTCTTTGTACGAGCAGAAAAATAGCTCTTTGAAAGGAGCTTTGTTAAATTTATCATGAGCTTTCATATAATGAGTTTATAAGTTTTAGCGTTTTTTTTCTTCGTCATGTCAGTGCTTCGCGTATGCTTTATCGTAAGACCTTTATGCTTTCACATTTTAGAAGTACCAGAAAGAGAAATTGCTTGAATGACCCAATCCAAATGTGGTAGCTCCATGATTTGGCAACCCGGGACCAATCTCCCGCTTTGTTCGAAGTCCTGTCAATCCGATATCGTTCGAAATCTTAAAATTTTAGATTTTACATGGCAACCACTCGAACATCGAGGAGACGACCACGGGTAAACTTGATGTGTTTGATATAATTAATTATTAGATAATTTTGATATTACTGAAATAATTTTTGGAAATCATTGAAAATGTCATAAAGTTAGCGATATTTTTAGGCAAGCTGGTAAAAGCCATCTGAAAACTGATTATGTCAAGCAGATGAATAAGTCCCTTGATTATGTCGAAGCTATGGTTCCAAATAAGAATAATGATAACCCTAAAAAATCACCAAATCATCGTGTTTGTGTGAATACATATTCGATAGGATCAAAAATATCGTCTCAGAAAAAGGGACCAACCATACTATATCCATCAAGAAAAACAGTGAACCCAGAAAATAACGTAAAATTTAAAAAGTATTTTAAATGGATGATGGAATTGGTTAGTCATATAATATGAATAATGTAGATGCATGGGAATGATCTTTATGTAGAATGTACCGTTTTCGAGCCAATTTTATCGAGTAATGCTCATTAATTTTGTCTTAGACACGAGAATTCGTGGAAACTCACTGTCTTGCCGATTTCGGAGAAACCAGAACATTTTTCTAATTTTTCAAAATCTATATTCTCGTACACGCGACTGGTATGATATTTGTCCGAACCTTGATCTAAGCCTTTATCCGTGAATATGACAAGTTTGACTATCAACCAAATTCAATTCAGCCTCGTGAAGAGCGTAAAAGTCCACTGGAACAAGCCAGAACATTTTTGAAGAATGAAAAAGTATTTGGTCTTGAACTTTATGCTATTTTGGGATTTTTTGAGCGAAAAATGAGAGATATGAACAGTTTTATGAACAGTTTGGGAAATATGAAGTCTGCTTTTCAACCAACTGGAGAAATTGTCAATATGTTGATGACTTCAAAGCGATTCACAGATCAACTTGATGATATTTTAATAGACAGAGATCAGTATGGCCAGGAAACACTGAGGTACAATTCTATTCGATTAAAAAGGTTATAACGGTATTCTAAGGGATTTTGACGAAGAAAATGAATTTCGTATAGCTGATATTTTTCATGATGTGGCAAAAGGTCAGGTCCTTGAAACATTTGTTGATTATGCAAAAAGTTTATTCGAAGAAGAAGACGCTCTTATAAATGAAATAAATTATCCAAATGTTCTTTATTATGATCAAATGTTTCAAGTTTTACAAGTAAGTTTTTCTGTTACATTTATAGGTTTTATTTTTTTTGTTTTAGGATAAGTTGATTAAAGCATGTGCCGAAAACGAGTCTGAATTAAATCGGGTCTGTAATAATGATATGAAAGAATCTCTTATATGGTTACTGCCCGAGGTTGGTTTTAAATTAATCTTTGATAGATTAAAAAATATGTGAGTGAAAGCGGCTTCAAATTGAAAACCTTTCCAAGCTTCTGATTCGACCAATTTATCGAGCATTTAATTTGGTTCATGAAGTCGAAGTTATAAAACATGCCATTGAATTTGAGCTTATCATTCATAAACAGCCGGGATTTCCAAATCAGCAAAATCCCTGGGCAGAAAGAGAGCACTGGATGGAGAATGAGCTGAAAACATTGAAAAAAGTATATGAAGAAGTAAAAAGAATGGAATCTGGGCTTATTGATCTGATCGATAATCGTGAAACGACCGGAAGTAAATGGTTATCCGACTATCAAAAAAGTTTCAATCAGGTTTGGTTCATCGCTAATCTTATTGTTTCAAATAGCGAACGAATAATTTTTTGGCCTCTGTTTGAATCTTATTTTAAGGCTGAAAGACACTGTTGGTATACATGTCCACTATCACAAGATCCAACAGGATTAGTAGGTGGATCGAAAAAAGCAGAAATGAATTGTCAGTGTAAAATGTGTGCAAAATCCAGAATAAGATCTTTTGAAAACGCTTCTAGAGCATGGTCCTCGTCAAATAAGCTTCATTGGAATGGAAAAATCGCTTCTGAAAGCAATTCTTTCTGGAATAATGTCAGAACAATATTCTTCCCAGTTCATATTTATGATGTTCATCCCAAACCAAAACCAAAAACTAAAAGTTCAAAAATTATTCCTGGAATAATCAGCTCTGCCAAAACTGCTCTTGTGCAAAAAGTGATAAAGACGAAACCGTCAGAATTATATTTATTAAAACGAGAAGCCGAAAGCGGTTGTAAATTCAGGCAGATTTTCAAATAAGCTCTGTTATTGGCTATAATTTGACATTAATTTGAAAACTTTACTCAGTCTTTTGGTAATTGATCCTGAAGGAAAAAGACTTGAGCTTAAAATTGATGAATTTCAACGAAAAAATAAAGCTGGTGATGCATCCGATAGTCAGATTAAACATATTACAATTGAAAATGAACGACATAAAAGTGGCAAAACGACTAGGCTGGTTAATAATAGATACTTTCGATCGCTAGCCAGGTCAAACTTAAAATTTTAACCCATTAAAGTGTGAAAAACATACGAGTTAAATATATTGATCCAACACGCGATGATGATCTTCACGAAATTCGATTTAATTTGAATGATCCAAAATTACACAAATCAAAAGACGAAAATGAAGAAAATATAAAACGACAAGAAGCTGAGTTACGTGCATTTACTTCACTGTTGGTTCGTGCACATAATTTACCACTGGTGCTAAGTGCAATAAGTTCAATTGTTTCTCACGAAAAAAATGTTGAAGCCCCATGCCCTACATATGAAAATATCATTCAAGAATGTTCTGATTCCGAATTTGGAATTGAAAATGCTGAATTTAATCCGATTAATCCACACGATACGTCAGTTAATGTGGCACTCGATCCAAATGGATTATTACGAGCTGGTACTCATATTAAAATATTAGAATATATTACATCACACACGCCAATGAAAGAAAAAGATGATATATTTTTGGAGAGCACAGAAGAATTTGAAACTCGTTGCTTTTTACACATTTATAAAGAACTTAAAACTTTAGATGGAAGTAAACTTGATGCTGATTCATTACTGCGACTGTTAAAACAAAGGAATATTCACCTAAGTTAGACTATGATGGTTAAAATGTAGAGGGACAGCGTGTTGAATAACAAAAAGGTGGCAATTACCAAAAGAAATTGAAGAAACTGAAACATTTCGTGAACAGCTGAATCGTGGTTTAGTTTGCTTTGGAGAGTTTCAACGTTCTTACAATAAGAAATATGTGCAACCAATTAAAAGAAGGTTTTTAGATTATCGTAATGCGAAATTTATTTTTTTATATATTTTAGAGTATTAAAAGTACTTTATCAATGGTTGAAAGATGATCCATGGGACGAAATGCGACGCTCAGCCGATGGCGGGACAGTTTTATTCCAACGGATTCATTGCTGGGTTAAAGAAATCGAAACTAAAATTCTTGAAAGTGGACAATCGAGCCCATCAGTAAAATCTGCTCTTCGACAGCTCCAACAGGAATGTTTGAATATAGTGGCGGTTCAAAAAATGAGCGAATATAGATTCACGGCTCAAGTAGAATCTCAGAAACTTACATAATCAAACGCGCACAGTTATTAGAAGAAACTGAGAAATCAGCAACTACTGGTATTCGTGAATCTACATCACCAAGTGGCTCGATAACGACTCCAGATCCATGGTGGCATATTATAGATGCAAAGCATTTAGAGCAATTTCCAGATGATTTTTCATGTTTTTCACTGATTACGATTCATCCAATCGAGCTGGCGAGACAAATTACTCTTTTGACTCATGATTATATCCGTGAGACGAGACTTGATGAACTTAGGCAAGGTTTCATTTTGAACCCTTATCCGATTGGCTGAAACGGTCATTGAATCAGGATAAAATTCGAAACCTGTTCAAGGGATAAACATTCAGAAAAACGTAATTTTTGGATAGATTTTTTGGATCGAAGCGTTTTTTATTTAAGAGCTGTACTTGTTTGCACTGAATCACTTCGAGAACGACAGGTAAATAAGAAAACGTTTCTCGATCTCGGGCAATCAAATAGGATGGATCAAATCTTTTGGCAGACAAAGCCCAAAACACCAAGCAACATACCTTTTTTAGGAAATACTTACACGAATATGTGAAATGGTGATTTCGTTCGAGAGTGATGCTAATTTCTTTTGGGTCGAACTTTTGATAAATAATGTTATTGACTGGGATGGCCTCAAAAGACTTGAAACAACATCAAACTTTCCATTCCAAAATCTTCAAATAAAACGTATTATAAATGAACTCAAGTAAGTCATATTATTGTATTCATGTCAATGATTCATAGGCTATGAATCGTAGGGTTTTAAGAATAAAGGTCAGCGTGGTAACATGGTTTAAGAAATGCTGTATATATGAAAAGAACTGATGATATGTTCTTTTGGTATAATAATCCTCCATATCTCCGTTATTGGGCCAAATTTACGAGCGAGGCTGCTCAATTGGATGAAAAAGAAAAGGCTGAGAAAAAATCACTGCCAGAACATCGACGAAAACTAAATGAATGGAAATTTATGGGGGCTAGGGGGAGGATTTATTCTTTAAAGATGCACAGTGCAAAATTTATCAAATTAGTTCATTCATTATTTTTGGTAAAATAAAACTCGTTAAAGCCAATATATCCACTTCAAGAATGGGTCAAAAATTGGAATCCTTGGGAGTTCTTTTCTCCCGAATCAAAATTCTTGCCCGAAAATAACCCGGGCACAAGATCTAGATCCTCTTAATCCGACGTCAGAACAAAAAAATCAAGTCGCCGATTTGATCCGAGAGTTGGCTGAGAATTTAGCTGTTAAAAAAGATGAAGGTAATTAATAATTAAATGCAATTTATTGTTTTTACTTATTTTATGGTGAACATATTGTTTGTTTTACCCAAAGTTGAAATAACCATTGATGTTATATTAACTCTTTTTTTGGCGAAGTGGTTTAGAGCAAAACGGGTTTGATTTTTTCAAAGTTCATGATCGAATTTGGGTATATGCATGTCCTGGTATTTTCCCCAATAATTACCAAAAAGGTTTACGCCCTTAATAAAGATTTCACGGATAAAAAGGGTTTAAAAGCGGATATTGAGGATTATATCGGCTTTGATGTCTGATTCAAATCAATACACAGTGACTATCTCCCCGATTTCAATCCGATTATTCGTTTTTCTCCGGGTTGAACATTTAGACAAAATCTATTTTAGGCGAAAAAAACACAAATTATAAATTTGTGAGTGAGAGAATTCTGAATCAAGAGAAAATGGCCGGACGATTGGGACCATCAGGAAGTCCGGATGCAATTTTTCGGCGACCAAACGGACTTACCGAAAGGTATCAAGAATTTGTTAAAAGAAAAGCGAGTTTAGATGAAGAGAAACGGAGGCTGAAAGAAAATAGAAGTTCACAGAAAAAAACTTCAAAACCAGGTTCGTTTTTTACATTCAAAGTATTAATTTAAAAGGCCGTCAGTGATATTTGAAACGACTTTAACAACTGTAGTGTTGTGCTGACCCTTTACCCTTGACTTAATCCTCCTACTGTAGTAATACCGAGTAGATATAGAAAGAAACGTAAGTGATATGACTGATATGATATAGTCAGCTGTATCGGCATGAACTTTTACCTATGTAGAGGTTGACTCATTACGCATGACTCATGCACTCTCAGCATGACGTTCAATGTTAATTTTATAGTTGGTCTGCGGGTCTCTATGATTGTTTTATTCTCAAGTGAATCAGATTCTTCTTGGGGTGACTGTACGAATCCAAAAATGATCGAATTAATTTTTGCTTTAATGCTTTGTATTCTAAGAGAAATTCTCAACATTAGAAATGATAACGTTTTTATAGAAATAGGTAATGAATATTAAATTGACCGCAACTTTACAGTCTGGCTAAAACGATGGTTACTAATGCAGATTTGTATTAGGCAACTTTTGAAAGAATACAACAAATATTCAGTATTGGAAGATGTTGATGTCGGTTGCAAAGAGAGTTGTTCAAATAAGTCTCACTTATTATTTTAGAACCATCTCCGATACCAAAAGATGATGGTCCTCCACGACCACCGCGAGTGCCAAAAGTTCCTCATACTTCTAGGCCATCGAATCCCGGTGGAAGTATTTTTGTCTTTCCACTGGAACCGCCTTCAAATTCAACCTCAAATGAATCGAATCCCCTTGGACCTCGAATTCCTCCCCGTCGCCATGAATCTCAGCGGCAAGATGATGGACCACCAATCCCACCAAGAAAACCGAAATCAAGATCTAGAACTCATTCAACTGCTGATAGGAGCAGAAGTAATTCACACATAGAGTAAGTTTTTGCAGACCCCTAAGCATCGCCAATATTTACTCTGGTAGACTATATAACAATCGTTTAGTAACCAAAATGGTCCACCTGTTCCATCCCGGCAGCCAACTCGAAATCGTCAATCCGAATCTGATAATCCCCCACCGAGACCATACAGGATACCTTCGACAAATTCAAATGACCCGCAATCTCCTTTGGTGACACCTGGAACTGCCTCTACATGTCTAACAGATGATCAAAACTCATTCAATGCCATGAATCACAGTCATTATGATTCTTACTGATCTTTTAAAAAGTATTTGCCTCTAATAAAGCCTATATCTTCAATAAAATCGGTTATTTTAAAACGTATTTGGTGATAAAGTTTGAAACTAAGTCACAAGTTGTCTAACAGGCTGTAAAATGGGCGATGTAAATTAACAGGAATAAAGCTTTAAATTATGGGTGGCCCTGGAAAGGGCCGATTAAAGTTTAGCCAGTTGTAGTCATACGGTCATTTCCAAATGCAATTTTATTGTAACTTATCTTCTCTGGTGCCGGGCATGTCTAGTATCTGTATTTCGATACCGCTGTCCGCTAGTATAGGTCTTCGTTTTCGAATTGAGATGATATCCATCGGAACCAGATGGGTTGGTGTAGTGAGTATGCCCATTCCCATCATCAGCATGTGTACTTCCGTCCCGATTCCCATGCCAATACGAATCATCGTCATATACGATGTAATCGTTCCCCCTTGAATTTTTACCACGTTTTTTAATATTTGGCATTCTAGTTTTTGTATTCAAGTTAAAACTGATACTGAAAATATCCGTATTTCGTGCTGTTTTTATCCAAAAAGAGCTATACTTTTTCTCTGATACCGACCAGAACGGAAGATGTCAAAGAGACAACCCTCTCAAAAAATTCCAAAATAGGAACGAACCACTTCATCATTTTGATGGAAAAAACAACAATTTCCCTGAAAATCGGGAACTTTCAAATTTTGTAAATCATCAATTTTCCTTAAATCGGGAATTTTGAAAATACTGTGACACTTTCTATTCCTGTAATAGTATTACTGGTTTGAAATTGTACGGTTCAATTTGTACCATCACCAAATCGTATCATAACCTAACTGTTCTGTTACCGTTCGTTATCATCGACTGTCG
>SCLD01004432.1:0-46218 GCA_004367895.1 Oikopleura longicauda
CTCATCCCAATTGTGATTACGCGCGCAGAATCCATCCACGTCAGTATCATCAGCCACGTGTGTTATTTGTCGCCCTAAACTAATATTGTCGAGCGTTCAATCAGATTAAAATAACACTTCTGAGCTCGCACTTGAATAATAAATTACCCCAACATGTATAATACCAGGCTCCAGAATAGACAAGTCGTAATTAGGCGGAAGTTACTGACAATGAGCTTCATCATTTTTAATTCTCTCACATTTATAATAAAACAGAAATAAAAACGTAAAATGAGATGGATGGCGGGGGAGGAGGAGGCACGAAGATGATCTTGATGTGCCGGGTGATTCTAGATCGATGCGCGACTAAACACTAGAATAATAAACGTAAAAACTAAACGCCGAAATCAATTCGTAACGCACACACCTACTTGCTGCAGGTGCGATGCAGAATATAGTAGTGTCACGAAGCTGAAGAAGGAGGAGGAGTTGGTGAACGGTAAATTAAACTGTAAATGACAATATATAGTCAAGATTAACGGGATTGAAATTCGATTGTTTATTTATCCCTCTGTTTCTCCGTTTCAGTTTGGGAGATGCATGCCGCACCACCCATGATTTACCCAATTGATAATCAACCTTGGGGAATTGGGGAACACACACACACGCGTTTGAACTCTCAACTGAACAGTGTATTTTACAGATTGGTTGTGTGTGTGCATGTGTGCGTGGGTGATATTCTCATAAAAAGGGGGACGATGCATAAATTATGATAAATGCATAGTAAAAGCTTGAGTCACTCAAAAGCGCTCTCTCTCTGATCTATAAAACATCGTGTGAACGCATAAAACGTTAGGGAGACTGAGAGTAAGAGTGAGGAAAGGGGAATATAGAGCTTACTGCACACTACACACACTCCGCGACTGTGTTCGCTGAAAAACGCATTTGGAACATAAAGTGCTGTAGTTCTCGCAGCGAGAAGAGTGAAGGGGAGGTGAGCAAGAGCAGAGTGCGCGCTGAGTGTAATAAAAACAACAAAGAGAATACAAATATCTTTCTCCATAGCGAAGAGAGCGAGCACGAAGGAGACGGGGAGAGAAGGGAAGACGCCAGCCGAAGCCTTAGGAAAAAAACTAAAACTAAAAAATAGTAAAAAATAATCTAACAACAGAGACACAAAACAAAAACGCTGAAAGAAAACACAATCTGAATGAGCCGAAGACGCTGACAATAATTATTAATCACACTCGCCAGTAATGGTTGAAGGCCGATCCAGTCGCATTTCAATCATTGACCATGATGAGCTTATTGCCGATTTGCATGATGATCTGAAGGATTATTGAGTTTGCCATTTCTTTTCATGTCATACATCACACTGTAGTAACCCGCCACGGTAAATAGTGTCAGGCTGGTGCAAGAGTACCGCTATTTGCATTACACGAGGTGATACTGGGGCCTATCGACTCAGTGACGTTGAGCATTTTCTAAGCTCACGAATACTGTACATTCAATCAGCTGTTTAAACAGTGAAGATTAAGTAGTGACTAGCGAGATTTTTACGCACACCAGCAATTGAAAAAGTTTTTTGTGAATGATTTTCAAACATGTCAATGGCGGAATGCGCAATGTGTCCAAATGCTGGATTAGATGTAACATAGTGTTCATGTTGCGTTTTTTTGGTGCTCCTCACAGTTGATTTGTTGTCACGGTTCAAACACTGCGCGATTTATGCGGCGACATGAAAATGACATTCCCGGCTGTGTGAGTGCACTTTATTCATTGAACATGAAAATGTGCTCTGTGTAATCGAAAAAAAACTATGCTTCTGCATAGCTTCGATTTATTGATTTCGAAAAATGTATATTGATTCCTTGACGGCTATGTGAGGGTGTGTGTGTGCCGCTCCAAATCCAGAATATATCAAGGTGCCAAGGTCACATAATTCAAAACTGATATCTCCTATAGCAGTAGCGGCACATACACAGGAACCGTACTTTAAGTGTACACTAACGGTTAGACATAAAAGTTATTTTATGGAGTGACATTATCGGAACAAATATCACTTTGGGTCGCCGTTGTTCGTGTATTTTATAAGTCCAAATAAACTCGAACTCAACTCGAACAGACACTATCAACACCACAACGCTTGGCCAAGGCGCGAGCAAGGCGGAAAGATCAGGAATAGGCATTGTATATAGTCGTTAAAACATGTGTAATTTACATTCAAACACATTAGTGGTATGTGGCCATGTGTTGAATGTTGAAGAGTTATTGAACATTTATGTCGTTTATGAGTAATAAACTCCGAATTTCGCCATTTGTGTTGACATTCTTATTTGAACGGATGACACGGATCGTCGCTAAGAGTGCGTTGAAAATAATCAGATACAGTAGCGTGCTTAAAAAATAATCAAGTACAGTAGTGACCAAATTACCCCCTATTCCGTCAATCAGATTAGACGCTACAAAGAGATCTACGCGAATGAGGACTTAGCCGCGCGGAGCAAGGCGAAAATCCGCTTCAGCGACAATGTCGTCCTGCTGGAGGCGGCCGCACGCAACGACGTTGATGAAGGTATAGTAAAGAAAGCATAGACGATCAGCATAGACAACAATTGATTAAACATTTGACACACCAGCCCAGACTAAATTATTCATCTCTCTGTAGTCCGTGAACTCCTCACGCAGGGCATTGACCCGAATCAAGGTGATGATGACGGGCTTACTGCATTGCACCAGAGTTGCATTGACGACTTCCAAGATTTGGTTCGAGGTTTGAACCTATTTTTGTCAGATTTGCATCATACTCAAATGACATGATCAGTACTGGTCGAGTTTGGCGCCGATGTCAACGCCCGTGATACGGAGAACTGGACGCCATTACACGCCGCTGCCACATGTGGCCATACAAACATATGTCGGATATTGTTGGAGAAGTGAGCGCGTAAACTTGAGTGACGGACTTGAATCGCTAATAGGTTTTCCATTGTTTAGCGGCGCCGACATCCTTGCCGTTAATGCCGATCAGTCCATATCATTTGACATTTGCGAAGAAAGGTCGGAGTGTCTTTTTTACCTACAGAATGAAATGCGTCGAGCTGGCATCACCCAGAAGGATATTGATAAGGCGCGCAAATCACAAGAAGTCAATCTAATCGAGCACTGCAAAGAATTGAGGTTTGTCTTTGGTCTAATTGGACTCGAAGAAAATAATGAAATATTTACAGTCAAACGGGCAACGATCTTGATGAACCCTACGATCAAGAAGGAGCCACAATACTGCATTATGCAGCGGCGCACGGTTATCTTGATTTGACCAGGTTTCTACTATCGAGGGGTGTCCAGGTCAATAATCAGGATAAAGAGGGATGGACCCCGTTGCACGCGGCGACGTGTTGGATGCAGCCCGAGGTTAATTAATTTGGTTTTAATCAAATTCAAGTTTTTTTTGTTATTTTTCAAATTTACCAACACACACACGGAAATGTATACTTCGCGACCGGGGCGGTACGGACCTTAGTGACGCATTGTACAAATTGACATCAAGGGTGACAGCGTTCACACAAGGCAGAACCGCCGCGAAGTACCCTTGATTAGAGTATTACCTAACAGCGTATCCCTTTTTAGATCATCAAACTCTTGTCAAAAGTGCCCGACATTAACCCCTTTATCCGGACCAAGCTCGATGAGCGGCCACTTGACCTTGCTGAGTTTGCCGAGTGTCACCAGTTATTAGAAGAACTCGAAAAACAGAAGAAAAGTTTAGCCGCAGATGTTTCGAAGGGGAGCCGCCCAATCAATAGACAGTCGGTTCGAGGGTCAGTTTATTCACTGTCTGATGCGACTTATATATTTCAACTTTTCACTTCAGCTCAATACGAAGGTCAAAAGTATATAAGGAGCAGCCTGATGAAATGAAGAAAATTGATGTCAAAAATGAAAAAGTAAAAACGCAGGACGCTTTATTGGTACGTCAATTTCCACTAATACTTGCAGCACTCAAGTTCGCTAACGCCATAATTTCAGAATGGCCTGACAGAAAACGTCGATAGTGCAAACGGAACAAAAACAAACCAAAAGCCAAAGGAGAGTGACGGTTGTTGCACAATTTCATGACACAAAACGAAAACGACATCATCAGCGCGCATCAGCATCGATGCCTGCCTTGACGGTCAATAAAAACCACCGAATCCCAATTTAGCCATAAATTGTGTACAGAAACAAACGAGACAAACGATTGAGCGACACAACCAGAAGGCTCACTTAAACCTCATCTAAAATACACATACACAACAACAACACCAACAATGCACAACAACTACGCTGAATAAATTGCACTATTGAAATTACTTGGATTACTCTTCCGTCTTACGGGACGGCGGCGCCGCGTGACATACTTCATTACTATAATATACAGCTCCCTGGGGTAATATGTGTCGGCGTCTTGGATAATTTATTAATCCAGAATCCAAGTAATGACACAATGTAATCTAGCCTTCGGAATATTTACACACTCCAATGCCAAAGGGTGTCATCCGAGTTCACAACAAATCGCCCGTCTTCTTCTTTAAATACAGTACTTGTGTCATTCGATTGACACACTGGCAGTTTCAGTTTACCTTACACTTACGTAATCATTTGTATAAAGCGGTTTTATCAGGGTCGGATAACAGGTTGGTACTTACATAAATATGAAGTGTTCACACTTTTTTTCGATTAGATCAGCCGAATGTTATTAATCCAGTGACCCCAAATTATGGGGTAATTCTTTGGTTTGCTACTGTTTACCGTACAATACGCTAAAAATACAGTTTGTTAGGCTTGAAAACTTTTTAAAAAAAGTGAATACTTAGGGAATAATCAAACTTGAACTTCCACGATAGAATTGTGGCTATTGCCAATGTCTAGTTAACGTCGGAAATGTAGTTACATCAGATTTATAAAACCTCAGCGTCAACTTAGTTTGCGGATTTAAAACGACAAACTAAGCAAGGCACTATCTTGTCAATCATGTGTACAAACTTGAAAGCTAGGCAGTATCTTAGACACTGTATCTTTAGCGTGTAAGTTAACTCTCAGGAGTTTTAAACTCCTTTCTAAGTGATTGACACGCGCACTTTAAACCACACGGTAAGTAGTGAGGTAGTGAATAGTTTTCGACATGTGAACTTCACTCGGCACAATACAATGTGTTCAGATTCTGCCCTGGTACGTGTTTGGATACTGTCGCACGGAATTTGATGTGCACTGAGCTATTTTATTCGTAGTGCACACATTGAAAGAGTGTCTCAGCCGAAGAACAAAAATGTGAACAGTTATTTTTTCATTTTTGATGCAATGATATCGCAGAGATGCTCCAAAGCCTCTTGAGTAGATCCGTTTTGATTCGGCTTCGTCTTCTTCTTGTCGATCGCGATTGTTGAGACCAAGTACTTGTCAATCAGTTTCTGGTCAACGTCTCCTTTGTTCAATGTTCTAATAACCGGATGTTTGGATTCTCGAGTTCTCGCAAAAACGCTAAGAAACGTTCGAACATCGATCCGATTGATTGAAGACATGCCAACTGAATAAAAATGTCGTCTTCATTCATTTCCCCACGTTGGTTGAAACGTAAAGCCGTCAGCTCATCAATATTAGGTCGTCTGGTGAAAAATTGCTCAACTAAACATGATCAATTAATATCGTATTTTCAAGTGCACTTCAACTCACAAGTCAATGGCAAACCGTTCATTTTGCTCTAGCTAATGGAGATGATCTGACCAATAAATTTAGGTCCAAATCAAGGATATGGTTGACCTTTGAACATCACGAGCACAACATCTTACTCAACAAGTTTGAAGTTGTTCAATTAGAACACACGCAGATTTTCAAGAAAAAGTCATCTACTTATGTTCTAATCAAAGAACAAAGGCCAAATTGCAACACAGATAATCCGAGTACCCGATTTAACCACGCATTAACTTTTACTACGCAGCTTTTGAGTGGCGCTGCTTTTTACTCAATTGAACTTAGTAGCAGCATATAATTATGTCACGTAATTACGCTGAAAAAAGACACGCCGGAAGCATTATCGTGTGTTCAATTAGTCAGGCTCATATACAAGTCGTGATAATCTCGGAGTTTCATCAGTTGACATTTTCCAATCATTAACGTGGATCATCGTCTTCAACATATCTCTCGCTCGAGGAATGATGACGATCGGTGAATTTGTAAGGATCATCTTTGCTGTGCAGTTACAGGTGCTCGATAACGTCTTGGGGTCAACCACTGAAGATGTACTTCTACACGAGTAGACACATTGATGAGTTCACGGCAGGTTATAGAAACACGGAATCAAAACACTTATACAGTTACGAGCTAAATTCTAACTGTTGCATGTTGCTTGAAACGTCATGTTAACTTGCACATGGCAGGTGATAGTTGCCTTTCTAAGGCAAATTCAGGAAACAATTGAAGTTCGCTCACTCTGATATTCTATAATCTAGACCAAATCGTCACCACTGTTAATGACGGGCTGCTCAGGAATGAATTAAATTTTTGGTTTTTGGGAAAATTGGGATTCTATTCGGAGCCGTCAGGTTAATGTCAGTAGTCATGCAATAATTGAACATTACACCAGATCTGGCACAATGAAAATGTGACAAAGGTCATCCTACTGTTATAATGCGTAAAGGCACGTTCAATCTAAAGTTCAATTCCTTGTCGTAGTGTCATCCCATTTCCAGCAAGCCGGCAAAGTGGCGACGGGTCTGATGAACGGAATACGGCGTGGAACTGGGCCAGAGTCTTGAAAAAATGAAGGTGCAAATGTAATGACAAATGTGACGTTTATGTTGGCGTCAATTGTGGTCTGAAATTTCTCAAATTAACGCGGAAACATACGAAAGAAGGCCAGATAATTCAGCGAAGTCTAATGAGGTCAGTGGGCAATGCGCATTTCGATGTTGGTTCTATTGCAATAAACATCTCTTAAATTATGGGCCATGAAGCCTTAATCGATTACGAGACAACAAAGCCATTACAAGTGGGCTGACAATTCATTGATCGGGTCGAGCGTAATAACATATTATTAAGGCTCTAGAGGGGTTCTGACCACTCATCGAGTAGTCGTTAACACTTGTGTTCTAACGCTACTATGGTCGAAGTTATCAAGCAATTCATGTTGACCGTTGATCATAATTACAAGTCCAAACATCACTTGATTGTTATGTCAGATGAGTACCACCACGGTACTACTGGCAGTAGTGCCAAGCACGTGTGTGTGGTTCGACCGCAACTTTACAAATACTGTCATCGTGACTGATAGTTTGCTCGTAAGTATGATTTGTTGCACGGCTTGCATCTCCGACAATATCACCCTCTGAGACGAAAGTGCGCTGACTCCTCCTCCTCCGCCACCGAGAGTGTGTTGACCGCCACCACTATTTTCACTTTCAGCATCATCATCTATAACTGAGCGTTAGCCGTGAGAGTGAGACGATCAAACTCGACATACAATAACCAGCGAAGATCTATATATCTTCATTCAACTTGTTTTTACGTCGATTGATTTGAGTACAGAGAACTACAACTGATTGCAGTGTGGAGTAGTCGACCGATACATTCACCACAGAACACACACAGACACAGACAATGAAGCTCAGCTCACTACTTATTGTGACGGGCGGCAATGGTAAGTTTCGGTTCAAAAATGTTCTAATTGAAAAAGATTAAATTGGATTTCTTTCACGTCATACTCAAATATGCCCCCATTAAGCTGGAGCTGTAAGCTTATATGTGTGACATTTATGTTCCATTCTAAAGCTTCAATTCTAAAACTCTTCCTTTTCACGCAATTCGAAAACGTAAATTTCACATCGTTATGCACGCTGTGAGAGCACATGCCGCGAGTAGTTCTTCGCGTAATGAAGTCCACTTTTTTTCGAAATGCAACGTTTGTTGTTTGTCTTTCAAATCACCACCTCAGCAAGGGGATGAACCCTCGAAGATAATCTCTTTATTTTTGCACTAGATGCCTCAACGCTGAGTTGAATACAATTTAATGATAACTCGGGGGCCAAGACTCACATTAGAATGCAATTTAGTTCTAAGCGTGTCCAGCTAGACCCGAAGACAGAAGTAGTGCTTACTTTATACTTGATAAGTTTAGACTATGTTAGGCTTATCGAGAGATAAGTCCTGTATAAAATCTTAGGTGATAGCGGTACATGCGAATTTCACCACAATGATCACCCGCCGAGAGGTGATCACTTTTTTCACCTAACGGGGAATTGTGAATAATTTCATGCTAGGCGACACTATCACAGTTTATCTGAACTGGACATTATAGTGCACTGAGTGGAAAATAATACGTTGGTGGATTAGTATCGAACATTGTTTGATTGAACGTGTGGCGCCGCCGCCGTGTTATCATTGTTATAATCCCGTTGACCTACCCCCTTCTATATTGCCGGCCTAACGTGTTTGTATGTTTAGCTATGTCGCCACTCGAGAAGATGCAGTCCATCTCGGCAGCACATTCAAAAATTCGTAACGGTTTCAACCGGCCACAATTTGACGCCTATCGCCGTGAGCATGAGACGCTGTTCAAGGAGATCACACAAAATGGAATCAGAAGGTAAAAACCGAGAACAATGACATGTTGTCTGTCAGTTTTTTCGTTCAGTTGAGGCAGGAAGCGAAAGCATTCTAACCAATTTTAACTTTCAATCTTATTTTCAACGGCTCATGCGTGACAATTTAGTTTTTTCGATGCCACTACTGGACATTATTACTGGACTCGCTGTTAGTAGGACTTAATCTCAAGAACTTGTTCACGATTGCTTGAACACCAAATTTTGCAAAACTACATGCCTCTGCACATAATTAGAAGGTCACGATAGTCACCTCACACTATTCATTATGCCATAAAATTACAGCTATTAACTAATTGTAGTTAGCATCTGCACACTCAGTTTTCACTTTCAACCGCGATTGACGTAGGAGTCCTGTCTGATAATACAATCCAGCGCCATAGTAGTACAGGAACAAGTTTCCTGTTTGTTTAGTTCGAGTGCCCCCAGTTTGGCGGGACGGCTGATAACATTTCTGAGGTTTACTCTCTTAGCCCTAGAAGAAGCTGTCATTATGTTATATTTAATTTAACCAAGCAATTCTACTATAGAGCCAAAAATTGCCACTTCTAATGGCATATGACCATATCATTAGGCGTGATCCCTCATTGTGCAACTTTTGGATCAATCGAATCAATTATGGAAATTTGTATCTGCTCTGCTGAGTCTTTATCACACGCCATTTTGCATCGTGAAAGTGGACACCCTTTTGATCAATGTCGTCGTAGAAGTTGTAAAGGGAATGTCTAACCGAAAAGTAAATACCGCATTGAACGCCCAGCCTATCGTGGACTATAAAGAATGGGTGGATTTATGTGGGGTGACTTCCTACGATGGAGTCGAGTCTAAAAAGGCGGAGCATTTGATCGTGGATCACTAATTTGAGTCATTTCAGCTCAATTAGGTTTATTTCAGCCTATTACCGGACATCGGCACCACTGTCACAATCACGCACTTTTTTGGGGACCTTCCAATTGTTGAATCACCATCGCTTGACTCAATCAATGTTTTCACCTCTTTTTTTAATTGACGAAGAGTTTTTCGCATGTCGTTTAAACATGAGCGTCCGTTATTTAAACGTAATTTAGTAGGTCAGTGATCCCAGACTCTATGAATGTGACAACTCGATCCAGTATTGCCTCCCATGTAACACGGCCTCTGTACAATGATCTGATTGCATTGACAGCTTGCTTAATTTCGGTGTGTGAAAGTCGATGTGTCACAATTAAGCGATACTGTTTGTGTCGTTTACACGTACACTTCTAATTTAAACCCTTACATAAGTGTGGTCTTGGCAATGAAATCAATTATCTGGTCACACCTAGCCAACATGAAATTGAATGAACTTTTATAACGGCCAGAAATTTTCCAGCCAAGTTTAGTTGAATCCAAATTAGTGGACAGGCGCGCGACTTGTTTTTTTCTCTTGAAGTGTATACTAATACACTAAAGGGATCTTCTAATCACGAAAATAATATGTTTGACATAGACTCTTGTCTCGACACAAGTGACGAGTGACCATCTCGCCCAGAACGTTATCTAACAAGTGTTTAGCGATCCGGAATTCATCATGGCGAAGGCCGAGAACCTGACGGTGACGTTTCGTTCCGAAGTGGAAGGCATTTCGATTGGACAATTCCCCGCATTGGACGGATCCAATAATGATTTGACGGGTCAACTACGTGGCAAAGTCGGTGATCGTTACTCGCGACTGGTGCCACCAGAATACTGCAAATTTAATGCAGAGGGTCAACCGTCAACAGACTTGCAGGGTGAACCGCGATGCAAAAACCATGCAGATTTTGGCAGCCATAGCCTGCCCAATGAGCGTGAACTGTCACTGGCAATTACGGCGACAAATGGCAAGGGCGGCAATACGACTGACGATGCCGAGAATTCGATGATCGGACCATTGTGGGGTCAGTTTGTCACCCACGACATCATTCAAACACCGGACATGGGCGCCGGCAACGTCAAATGCGATTGTTCAAACATAGCCGAGTGCAAGAATATTGGCGTTGACAAGTCAACTGATCCACACTTTGATGACATTGACTGTATGTTCGTCATCCGCTCGGCCCCGCATGTTCCATCCCAAGGATTGTGTTCGCTGAATAACGTGTTGCCAAAATGCATAATCGCATGTGCTTTAATATGAAACACCAAAGAAATCTGCTGACGTGCCTAGAAAGTAGTAATTTCGTTGTAACATAACATAGAATAGATCACACTGCCCAGCGGAGATTACGGGGCAGTGGTGCATTGTAAGCTAATTTGATAAGCGAACACAAACGAAAGGCAACTTTGTACGCGAACAAATGAATCAAAAAACGTCATTCTTAGACTTGAGCCAGGTCTATGGCGCATCCGAGGCTGACCTTGAGAACTTGATTCACAGTGACAAAATGCATTTGAAAACACGAAGTGGCAAGTTCATCTTTTTCTTTTTGCGTTTCTAACACAACACACACCATGCAAGCTGTTGACTACGATGAGATGTCATCATACTGAACGGCTTACGTGACTGTTTATCGTAACATTGATTTGGTCAATTTTACGCTCATTTGTCGTCTGACATGACCAATTATTTAACTGTTGCCATTGTAGGTGTTGATGGAGCTGAGGGCAACGTTGGTGACATTTTGCCATTTACCTCAGACGCCAAGTCACAGTCCTTCGCCAACAAATTCAAGCAGCCGTCCACTTTCAATGATGACAACTTCAAAGACTTCATTGCTGGTGACACGCGCGTTGAGGAAAATCCCTATCTCGCCTCATTTCACACTATTTTCGTTCGCTATCACAATTTGATGGTTGACGGCCTTCGAAAGCAGCGTCCTGGTAAGTGCAGCTTCCGTTAATTATGCATATGGTCGGTGCAAGGGGCTTATGATTAGAACCAAGGTGTCATAAAAAACCGTATAAAGTTTAGAAAGTACGGTAGTTGTTCACCTACCCTATTTATGCTTACTATGGATAATATGTCAAACTTTTTCAGTTTGTATTGTGTAATTGAGATGGCCGTTCGAATTATTTCGATTAGTTGACTTTTGATCGGCGGTTTAGATTGGAGGGACAGAAATATGAACCACTTAAACTTGAACATCTCGAGTGGATGATTACGATTTTTACTTTAGATTGGACGAAACGTGAGGTGTTTGAAAACGCCCGTATGATCACAATATCCGTTTTCAAGAACATCCATTATGACGAGGCACTGCCCCAAATGCTTGGCGAGCGCATTACTGCAGTTCCAAAGGTAAAAAACGAATGTTTGTAATAAGCAAATTAGTTGGCCCCACGGAAGGGCTTTATTAAAAATGCATCAATGCTATGGTGATTTGTTAATCGAACTCAACTTTTCATAATGATCAACTTTTGGGAGATATTATTCCGTTACTAATCATAACATTTAGCTGAAATTTGTCGACCAAGTGTCGCGCAAAGGCAAGAAGGCAAAAGTGTCAAAGAACACACGATCGGAGATAACCCAAATCGAGTTTGAACTCGGCAAGCGACCGTTCAACGAGGAGCAACGGCGCCCATTGAATGGGTACTATCGTCATCACAAGCTGAAACAAGAAAACGATAACATGCGTGGCATTCAGTTCCGGCAAACTGGACACGAGGCTCCTCACGCACAGGTTAGAAGCGTCTTAGGCGCTTACAAATTTTATAAAAATCCATCCCCGGATCTGATCAAATGTAACGGCAAGTTGATTTAATTATGGACAAATAGAATTTGGGCGTAATGAAAGTGAAGTGTCTGCGAGATAGCAATATCGTCATTGGCATGTCACGCACTATATTAGACGTTCTATTAAACAAATGACTTAATCAACCACTGCCACACATTTTGATCAACGCTCAGCTGAGCCAAACAGCTTTTGTAACGCGTTTTCGAATTTTAGGAGCCCTCCATTCGTAACGAATTCGCCACCGCCGGTTACCGTATGCACGGACAAGTCAGTGCGTTGATGAAGGCGATGAACGACGAGTGGAATTTGATTAAGCATCAACACTCTGATCTCTGGCATCAGGATGACGATTCAACCGATCCAAATGAAGAAGGTCTGGCTCCAGGCGAGCGTGAACTCTTGGATGGCACTGGACTTGGCAAAATGAAGTACAACTTCTTTGACCCAGAATGGGTCCACACCAAGGGTCCAGGCGGTTGCCTCCGTGGCTCAATGAAAAGTTCGGCATTGAAAATGGACGGCACTTTTGATCCCGATCTCCAGCACCATTTGTTCAAGCCGGACAACTGGCACCACGGTGTCGATCTGTTTGCCATTAACATTGCTCGCGGGCGTGATCACGGCATTGGTTCGTACGGGGCATTGAAAGCATTCTGCAAGGGGCATGTCACTTACCGTAAACTCTACGCAGGCAAAATGAACGACGATAATCTTTTTATTAACAAGGAACAAATAACCACCATTCGCAACATGTACATTAGCAAGGCTGACGCCTTGGCACAGGGCAAGTCGCAGGATGATTTTATTGATTTGTACGTTGGCATGCAATTAGAGACGCACATGCAGGATGCCACCGTCGGACCCACTGCCGGTTGTATCATTGCCGAGCAGTTCTCCGCCCTCAAAACGGGTGACCGTTTTTGGTTTGAGAATGCGGGCGTTATGACAGTCGAACAGATGAATGAGATCCGAAAGATGACTCTTGGCGCAGTCAGTTGTGCCACATTCGAAGGCGCCGGGCCAAATTCATTAATGGCAATGAACCCATTCAAGGCATCGGGCGAAACGGAGGGAGTCGCAAACAACTTGCAACGGTAAGCCCACTTGTGTGACATCGTACTTAACCCGTAGGATTAATCGTATTATGAAAGGACAATACGCCGACTTAAACCTGTATAACTTTCGATTAAATTATAACTTATGCCTTATATGACTTTCATCTAAACCATATTAAGTCGAAATAACGGGAACAGACATGCAACGGTTTATATTTAGATGCAAGAACTTCCAACAAATTGACTTTGCCAAGTGGAAGAAGCCTGAGACGGAAGAGGAGGCTGAAAAGGAGCCTGTTCTGGCTGCTTGTGTCTGGGTCACAAAAGCAAAAGCGATTGACTGTTCGAATTTGAACTGGTAAGCATGATGATGGAGGCGAAGCTATGTTTTCTGTATTCACTTTTTAATCGGCATCTTACGCTATGGCGGTCACATTGAACCGCATAACTCTGCTTCGAACCCGTGTGATCATATTTACGTGTTTTACTTGTAATCATTACCATATCACAATCCTAGGACCGATGACGAGCTTGAAGCTTACACTGCAAATGTAAAGAAAACCAAGAAATTTGCTGTTTTGGGCAAGAACTCGGTCATCAAGTTCATCTCAAAGAACCAGGTCCGACGTGTGTCGCTGGCCGGCAACAACATCGCCACTTTGTCGAAAATTGAAGAGTTGACTGACATTGTGAAGAACAACTTGCTTGAGTTGTCATTTGCGTAAGTGTGATTAAATCAGCCCGCTGTTTGATATTCAATTACCAATGCACAGGCGCTTTATCATGTTAATTATTACCTTTAGTATGAATGCGGACATTAAAGCTGACACAAATGTGGTTCTGCAACGTTTTGCCAACTATGCCAAGCTTGGCCATCTTGACGTTGGCGATACTGGCATTGATTGCCTCCCCGTCTCGGTCTTGACCAAATTGTCGACAAATTTGGTTGATTGGAATCGACTCATTTATTTGAGTTCAAATACGAAGATGAATGGTCGAAAATTGTAATTTTAATCTGTATAAAAAAACTATGCTGACAAAGTGCTGAAAAAATTTGGACTCAGAGTGAATCAAGTAAAATCTGAGAAGCGGATATTACTATTACACTCGATTGTACTGTACATAATGTCAATTTTATATCCAGTTTATTACAGAAGAAGCTGTACCATACGGAGCTAGTGTAAATAAGCTACTATATTCCTTGATTTTTGAATAAAATCAAATTTCGTATATGTTTATTATTTCTCACAGTATGCCATCATGTGATAAACGTGACTTTGAGGACTTGCCTGCAATAACACGTAAGCTGATTTGACATCCTACAATTAGTTGGTGAGTTTTGGTTTTTTATCCCGGTTTTATCATTACTAGAAGTTCATCAAGCTAGTAGCTTTCTAACAGCGTTCTTACTAGATAGTGACAATGTGTAACAATTGATGCCCTTAACGCGGTACACGTTTAGAACATGCAGTTTACAGTAGAGGAACGCCATCGTATAAACTTTGGCACAACCACACGTAAACTTTAAGAGCCGCCTAAACTTCACGTTTCAAAAAAGGCTCACCTCAAATTATCGAATTTTTAGGCCACTTACATACTTATCCGATATTACATGGGTATAATGTGACATCCGTTAGGTTTTGACTTAGCTCTGAAATTTACGCTTCAGTGTTTCGAAAAATGCTAGAACCAGGCTAGATATAATCTACGAACGTGGCGTATAAAAAATTGATTGGCATTCTAAAATTGAATGCAACATGCCCATTCAAACGACAATAGTGGCAAACGAACGGATGTCACTGTGTGGTCAGTCGAAAATAAATTAAAATAAAGGGCCGTTATTTATATACTTTTAGATGGCATCTCACACACACACGCTGCACGATCACTTTAGCCGATTCGCCAAGGCCACATGTGCCAAGTGCTCACCCCGCTGCGGTATCGTCCCAGTATTGATCCGTCCCTTAAAACTTTAGAAGTTCAGTATCGGGGGTGCGGGCAAGTTCACTCATAACTTGACAAACGAGAAGACCGCCTGAGCTGACCGATAATGAACTCGATTTGTCGGTTTCACACAACAGTCCACGTAAAGAAGTTTGACTTTAATTAGAGCAAGAGATCCATCTGGGATCGAATTTTGTCATTTATTTTTCTTGTTCAACTTATCCAATTGGCAATTGTAGTAGTATGTGTGACTCAAGAAAGGTTATGACGACACTCGACAAAAATTTACGAGTTCTCGTAAAATCAACTTAGTCACGGGCAGTCAACTATTTTTTGAAACAAGCGTCTAGGTGTACTATGATACGACTCTAATGGTGATAAAAACTCAAAAAATGCAGGTGACTTTCCTAGGGCGCGATGAAGGTGAGCAATACTTTATGACTTATTCGTCGCCAACTGGCCAGAGAAAAATGAACGAATCGCCGAAATCAACATACAGGCAGTGGTGGTAATAGCGCTGATGCGATCGCGTCTAATTTAATTTGTAGATTGGCATCATAGCTTATATCATCACCGAAAAAAGAACCGGTGGACCAGTCAAAATTTACCCACACTCACTGGTGAAGAAGTTCAACTACTATCGGAGCAGTGCAAGTGAAAGCCTGCGTAATAGTTTCAACCGTAAAAAGAAAGCTGATCCGATTCCGAGTCTTCATGCTCAGATGCGTGACAGTTCAACCTCAATGACGGGTTTAGTGGGAACTGTAGACTCAACCTCCACCACAATCATGCCGCCGCCAACTCATAGAGTTAGTTCAATCGAGAGCGTTGATCTTGGCGCTCAAGTGATACTGAATCATCAAGCACTAGTTCAAGCGAGACGCGACGTGGAGGATGATGATCAGTACAATGATGATGATGACGAGGATCAGGTCCACGTTGCCGCGCCCCAATTTGCGCAGTATCAGTCGATTCCTGTTCAGCCATCGGCACCATCGCCAGAGCTCATCAATCGCATTCCATCGCCAACATCATCCTCTGCCACCACCATTTCAGTGAAGTCAATACAAAGCAAGACCAACTCAGCCAAAATGATTGCCCTTGTTGGCAAGCAATCGCGTCAGTCAAGCTATGTTTCCTCATTGCGAACACCCAAAACCTCGCGTGCCTCGTCAAAAGTATCAACAGCCAAATCATCAACCACCATTCAATCAAAAACTAGCTCACGCCAGAGCAGTTACACGGAAATTGTCGACATGGTTGACGGCAGCACGGAGCACTTGCCGCCGCCAACACCTGAAATGTTGTTGTTTGGACCGCCGACGCTAATGAATCGGCTCAATCTTGAGCAGACTGATCCCACCACCTCTGAAATAACCGATTCCGTCTTGGGTCAAGACAGATCTGGTGAAATTGACGATTGGAAAGAGGTGCTCGAAACACAATTGCGTAGTATACGTGAGTCAGAACGGCAACGTTACGAAACGGAAAGAGAGCACGCCAAGCTGTCCCATGTGAAGGGCGGCCTCCAAGACCAAATAGAGGAACTCGAAAGTCGCATGGACGAAGATCGCGAGAACTTTACCGAGTAAGTGTTGAAACAGCAAAAAACGTTGCCTAGCGTACTTATATGTTTATGTAAAAAAGGGGCGGATTATAACTAGGCACCTGGCTTTTCTAAGCTATCGAATTTGGGGTACAGTTAGTTGTGAACACAAACCATTCAATTTTCAGATTACAAACGGATGGCCAACACGACATGGAGCAGTTTAGGCCCCATCTTGATGGGGATGAACATCATGAGTTCACACGTCTAGGCGCTCAGGAAATACTTGAATCGACTCGTGTTACTACGCAAGAAGATTTGCGCAAGGACCTATTGAATCGGCAGGAGACGTTGACGAGCAACTTGCAAGCAATTACAACTGAAGTCGCCGATGTTTCCGAACAGGAGCGAGGTCAGTACTTAGCTCACATTAAAAGTTTCGAATGACTTCTTCTAGTGTTACACGCCAAAAGTATTGAACATACGCACAATTTGAGCCATTTACGTGAGCTTACAAAGGATGAGATTGTCGAAGAAACGTTGAGGTTTGACAGGACGACGGAACTGATTGGTTGTCAACTTTACTTTCAGAGAAAACTCAAGCGATGAGCTGAACAACAAGCTGAAGGTGGCCAATGACAACAAACACATTTTGAATACGGAAACCTATCGACTCGAGGCAATCAAAAACAGTTACAATTCTGCATCTCAACGCCAAAAAGAGATAATTGAAGTTCATCAAGACGAGGAACTGCGAAAATATGGCCAAATTAAAGAGCTACAAAAACAAATTGAGAGTGTGACAGATGTTCTCGCAATGAAACAGGTAACAAACTTAACGTCAAAAAATGACTTGATGCGAACAAAAATCAAAGGATCCAGACCGTCTGGTGCCGTTGCAGCGGCAGGCGAGCGAGTTAAAATCCGAAATCGCGGCACAACAAGCAACCAATAATGCCACTTTGCAAAGTCTAGGTAAATTAAACAATATTTCTATTCTAGTGTTCAACATCAATATTGACAAGGACGTTCTCGAAGTTCTAAAGAATGTCGCCAGCCTTGAACTATGGGCGGTAGTTCACTTGGCGTTCCTCTTGGAAAACTTGGTTTATTGTTTCATGACACACATGTTATCACACCGAATTTCCAAATATTTCAAGATCGTTTATTTATAATAATCAAAGCAATTGTTCAATAATCCATTTAAAAAATCAAATTGGTAACGGTCTCTAAGTCAAGCGCACGATCAAGTGCTTGAGCGATAGTTTAAATAAATATGAACGATAAATATGCTACTCAAGTAATATTCAAATGCATGATCAAATGCATGATTTCAGAATTCAAATGTGTTTTGATCATATTTGAACGTGTATATTGAACATGAATTAATTTAGAACAACAAATTGACCAAGCAAGAGGCATTGACCCCAACGACGTGAGCCTGGTCAACTTGGAGAATCGGCTCCACAATCTCAATCTAAAGGCCGCCCAACTTGAGAAGGAGAAGCGGGATGTCAAGTGGAAGGTAAATCAATTTCCCCCATACGTGTGTCCCCGGATCTGTACAAATTTGACCTGTAGCCAACACTTGATACACATTTTTGTGCATCTAAAGTAGCCCGGCGCGACGTTGCATCTAACCAAATAACGTATTCAGTGTCACCTGCTGAAGAGCACAATTGCTGAGACAAGCGCTAAGCCCGCCACCGCCAAACCTGAAGTTGAATCGGCACTTTCTCGAACGCGCTCTATCCGACCATAATATGATGTTCACCGCATATTATTACGTTTAAACTCTGTGATAATACAAGACACATTTCTAAAAAGCCTCTTAGAGCGTTCGAGCTAACTAGGCGTTGATAATTGCCAAGCTGAGTAGTAAGCCACGGTTTCTTTGCGTCACTGTGGCGAAGAAAAGCAGTAATAACCAGTAATAGTACGGCTTTAAAATGAGACTGAACTTGGCCAGTAAAACCCAGTACGCAGTAAAAAGTATTTAGAGCGAAAAGTATATCACTGCTTATGTCAATCGCCACACAACTTATGCAAAGTGAACGGTTTAAAAACGGGTGTTTGCCGCCCTCGGCTGGGCTTTCTTGGTTACATTAAACATGCTTATTTGACGTGATTTGTGATAAATGGCGACACAAATCAAAACCAATTATGATTATTGCTGATGTGCGTAAATTTAATGTCAATGTACGGTTAATGCCTTGCCACGTTAGTAAGCCTTGATATTTTGACTCGAGTAAGACTCTGATAGACCTCGTTGATCTTATTGTTCACATTTATCTCCGTGTCAACCTTTAACTTGCCGGATATGATGAACCTGACTCTAAGTTAGAACCACTTATAATATATAATCGTGTTTTAGCAGGTGTTCTCAAGTTTTGTTTTAACGAATTTCTTGGCGACTTGATCGGAAGATCTGTCTGCTAAGACTAGAAGCACCGTTCGGGAGTAGTTGTTAAATACATTGGACTTGTACAATAAGGCACGTTCGCGGATAGATGGTAGTGATTTGTAATTGGCCAGGCTGACCATTAATATACCAACAGTCGGGCTCTCGCCAATAATTGAATAGTTCTGAAGATAATAATCAGTTTTGGTCATGTCTAAACAGCAAAAACAACGAAACTAACAATCAAAAACTTATGAAACTTCTTAAAAGTGAAAAAGTGCGTCTCTCTATGTTGTAGAATGCACATTATACGCATAATATCGATATAATGGCCACGTTGATGGATGGCGGCGATGAGGTGGTCACCCACACTGGTATTATTAACCTTGACCGAAATTTGAATATCGATTTTCTTCCAATCACCGGTCGTTTGAAATGTAAATTCTTCATTGAAAATCGGAAATGCATTGTTGTATTTCGATTTCGTCTCAAACGCGGACACCATACTCTTGACACCGGCGCCATATGCGACGAAGCAAACGTATGGACGGAACACCTTTGCCGCTTCAAGGGGCAAGTTTGACGCCGCAATTGCCTTCATCCGAACTGTGTAATATTTGCGACCGGAGGCGGTGACCTGGATCTCGTACTCGATTTCCGCGGCCGGTTTTAACTCGTCCACGTCTTGATAAGAATAATATGTAATTGTTTATGTTTATGTTGATTCAAAAAAAGAACCTGTCAACTGCTTCTCGCATTCAGTGTAACGTTTAATTAACGTCGCAGTAGTTTCACCATACCGATCAATCGCATACCGAAGATTCTTTAGCGCCGTGTCTTTCTTGAAGAATTGTGTTTTCAGACCTGAACAATTTTTGAAATTGAACGGCTCTATACCAACGGGCAATTGTGTAATTACCTTCGCCATTCTGATGGAAGTATTCTTCGAGTGAGTCAAGCATATTAACAATCACATCAATTTGAAACTTGGTCAGCGTCATTCGTTTTGATTGTCGCGACAACGCCTGTGGAAAACTAGCCACGTAATTCGGGTTGAGAATAATTTGCGTTCGTATACCATCGATTATAAAGTTCCACACAATTTTGAGAATTTTGAAAAATGGCATTTGTTCTATATGCTCATGAAGGTCATCGAGCTTCTCGTTGAGTTGTGGAATGAACGACTGAAACACCAGATCGACTGCCTGTGAGAGATTAGACCCCTGTTTAGCCAATTTGCCGATTTCCATTGACATTTTGGAGAGGCACAAATCACAGCATGTTTTCAAGTGCAGGCCCAGCCGCTTGATGCATTGATCTGTTACGGTTACTCGAGTTTTATTTCGCCAGAATAAATGCATCTTGAACTCATTAGAACGATTATATTTCCAATCGGCCGTGCTGGGGCCCTAATATGATATCGCCTGGACCGTATTTTAACTTCGCAGTTAGTTTAAGCTTTATGCACACACAACTGGATCGTTGCTATCGTTTACTCAACAACTTAAGGGAGTGCGATAGGGTTCAAGATGAAATGGATTATCGTTGTTACGATTCGCGACATTTGAATCTGACAATGTGAGAGCGCTTTCGTTCTTGGTCAATGTAATTACACATCGAAAGTGAAAACGTGATGCACCTGATCACTCATGTAACCGATTCCTAACGTTTTAGACAGTTGTTGTTGCGAGCCTTTAAACAGATCCTTGGCCTTATCCGCCAACTGATCTTGGCCCATGGTTATATATAGCTCCTGTAGTTGTTCACGTATCTGTTGAATATTGTTCGTCATCACATAAGCAATGCTTGGCTCGGCGAGGTATTTTTCGAAATCTTTTTGAAACATTTCTAAGTAATGGTTGATGGCTTCCGTCACACAATTTGCAAATTTAAATTCGAGCACTCCGTTGAACTGTTTGCTGTCTTTCATAAGGTATGAAGGGTTCGGTTCTCAGAAAAAGGAATCAAAATGACTTAAAGTGAACGTTACTTAGTCGCAGTAAGCAAACACGTTATGAATTTACTAAGTGTCAAACAGTGAGTGACTAAAGTGACATGAACACCCATTCCTGAACGAAGTTTTGACGTTGACGCGCCCAGCTGGTTGAGCATATCAAACAAGTCAATAACTGACGAGCTGAACTTAACATACTCATTCGTTCGCGAGAACTGATCCTGCTCATCAATGTCGTATGACTTCTCCACATATTTGCAGTATTCAATGCTGCAATCGTCGAGCCACTGGTTGGTAAAAGGAATAAAATACTCGGCGTATGAAGCCAAATGCACTTCCTTCACTGTGATCACCGAGAATCGCTCATAAATTTCTTTCACAAGTTTCTGCAGCTTCATATAGTCAGATATACTTTTCCACTGACGTCGTTCCTGCTCCTGTTCGAGAAAGCCAACCAAATCATCCAACAACATTTGCCAGTTCTTCTCTGCCGAGCAGACGGTGACATCGAAGTCGGGAATGACCTCGGAGAATATGGGGCCATAGCAAACTTGGTCTTCTTCCACGAGCGTCATTATGCAGCGTAAGAAGCGCTCCCAGAACTCCAATGACGTCGTCCCCGAGGAATCCCAGTTATAATCAGACTCGGACAGGTCCTGTTCAGTTGAATACTCGTCAATGGACTCATTGATGGAAGCACGGCCTAAATGATAGATCACGTACAGGTTTACGCAACGGCGTATGTTGCTTGTTTTAGATTAGCACGAAGTTATCATTACTGAAACTTCACGAATAAGTACGCTACATTTGTATCATACCGCATTGAATAATCATAGTCTACCGATGTATTATGACTCTTGTGTTCTGATAACTTACCCCATTTGCCCTGATACTCCTCACATTCTTGGAACACATTTGAATAAGTAAGTTCATGACATTTTATAGCGCAATCTTGCACGATATCGGCGAATGTTTCAAATGAATTGATTTCCAGCACTTCTGATCGAAATATCATCAGCTTGTTGAGCAAGCGCAGCACGGCCCCAAGATCATTATTCTTGCCAAGCTCATTTTTCGGAAAGTTGAAGCGATAAAAGTTAAGCTTGATCTTCAGGAACATTTCCAGTTGCCGCACCTGGCGCAATAAGGTCGGCTTAGGGACATTTGATGCAATAAACTTCTCCTCCATCGTCAAGTGTTGAATGTTGCGCTCACAACGGAAGTGAAAGAGGGCCATGTCAAGGACTTTGGTCATCACTTCGATATGTTTGAATTTATCGCTGGATTCAACCAACGATCCAAAATGAACCATAATCTATTCAACGTTTTCAGCTATACAAACCAAATAAAAATAGTGGAATAAGAGTTTCCCGTAAACCACAGTTCGACAGGACTAAGGTGTTATCCCTTAAGTATTAATCAAACAAAGTACTAGTCAAAAACGTGCCTGGAATATTTTCAATATACCGTAATGATTGGTAAACGAGTCAAGAATCGCCTGTGCATGCTCGTCCTTGAATTTGAATCCCTCACCACATTGAATAAAGTCCGATGAGCTGTGCGTCATCAAGTATTCCATAATTGAGTTTTGAATGAATGTATATTGTGTGGTCAGGGGCGAAATTTCCTCCTCTCTGCCCGCATTTTCCATCACAATTTTGATGCGAATCGACCCTTGGACCTCAGACTTCGTTGTGCGCGGTTTCAAGTCATACCACGAGTCCGTGTTGCCGGTGATTGAGCGAATATCGATGATCACCTGACCCAAGAAGTCGTCCGACTCGCGCAATAGTTTATCCTTCAATCTCGAGCGTAAGTCGTCATCCTCATCCCAAATTCGAATTTTGATTGATTCACGTGCCGAGTCGGCCTTGAAATCAAAGGACTCATTCCACACCGGATTCAACATCTTTTTCTTGGTTGATGTCTTTTTCACGTTACGGCCGACTTGAACCAGACAATATGGATCCGATAAGCCATTGTTGTCCTTGGGTAAGAGGCCAACTGCCTCAACAATCGTGATTTTGATTTTTGCTGACCACTGGAAGTTGCCCAGTAATAATTGCTCCTTGACCCCTTTTATGAGCTCATTCGACTCAGTCTGGAAGTTGAAAATCTTTTCTAACATGCGTAACTGGGGCTGGTGCGTTTTTTGGCGTTCATTGATCAACTTGAGCATTAGGTTCTTCAGTTCCGTTGAATCACCCTTGCTCAAATGTTTCATCGCTGCCTTCTGCAAACAATCAACGGCTACCATTTCACGGCATCGCTCGTGACACTTTACCCTAAAAGAGACGGTTAGAATCTTTATTAGATAATGATGTTGTCGATAATTACCCGCATTCGCTGCACCGTAGTCCTTGTTTTGTAATACCCCATAATAATCCCTCGCATGTGGAACAGTATACCGGACTTGACGCCGTCCACATTACCAGGTTATGCTCGCGATGGGGATAGAGCAGGGCTGAAACGGCATTTTTGAAGACACACTTGCGCAGCGGGTCACTTTGTCGCGATAGACGCTGCTGTGCACTCTTCTTGCCACTACGCGCATATGCCGTTGAGCTGCGACGATTAGTTGTGCCATAGTGGTGTAAGATTCTGTCCGTCTTGAGTGTTCAAAACGGAACATGTGAACACATGTGACGGTAATTACTCGCTTATTATTAACACTGATCCTGGAGACGGCGGCTAAGGCATTACGCTGCTCGGATTCAACATTTAAAATGCCGTCAAGGTCTTGCGTTGTCGAATGTCTGTTTCCATTTTGAATGGAGCTGTTTCTGAATTTGGTAGCGTTTTAATGTAATGCCAAATGAACCAATCACGGTGTTTTCGCTTGTCAGTAACATTTCAAATCAGACATTCAACTGTTTTATGCATATGTAAGTATATACTTGACATATTAATTATTGATCTTACTGTAAACTTTCATTGTCGAAGGGGCATAAGTTCCCTTTGACGATTGGTGATCTTAAAGTGAAATGAATAACGCATGCTGCTGATTAAGGCTAATGCTACTAATGTGTATTCAGCATACCTGATTGCGGCCCATCTTCTTGCTGGTGTCATGCTCTTCTCATCCTTCTTCGATACACTGTCGGGTTCACGTTGCGATTCGACATTTTCGGTGCTGGCCTCGGCCTCAATCGCCGGATTGAGCGTGATTGCATGTGCCGCTTGCGTCAGTGACGGTGCGGTGTTGTTGGTGGCGGGAACGGTGGTGTCAATGCCTGCCTCATCAAACACATTCTCTACTTCGGCGGGCGCTGTGCGGTGGAAGAAGTGGTTAAGAAAAAACATAGTAGCACGGAGCGTGTTTTACCTATTGAACGATTGATGTCCGAGTAAAGACCCGAGTCGGCTTCTGATTCTTTCTGCATTTCTAAACAAGTCACAGTGACCATCCATCACCATTAACATAATAATAAATGATTGAGCACCTTTTCGTCGCTCGTGTGTGTTATAGAAGTGATGAAACTGCTCCTCCAAATGTGCCTGATTCCTTGTTGTCTGTTGATCAATCGATGTGCCTTGGCTGTGACTTGAGTGAACTTTCTCGGCGAGTCCCTCCGTGCTATTACTGTTCCCGACTGTTCGAAAACAGCACAACAAGTAACGCTCGGTGAGATACTCACGCCGCGTCCGGTATCTTTTTGGGCGATCAGGCCGAATGTAACGTGCTACTGATTGATAAACATCCCGTGATATGGTGTGGCGGACTACATCGTTGATCTAAACAACGGATTATTATAAATTATGCACATGAGAGTGACGAATCGGTGGGATGGACGGGTCCTGATCGAGACCATTTTTAATCGCTATGTTTTCATGCGCCCTGTAGCGAACAGCTAACCCCTATTTTCATCTCTTTTCCATACTCAATAATTTATTTGCTATATTATTTATTGCTATTATATGTGTCTATCCGTTTTCTGATCCCTCTTTCGTCCATCCGATCCCTCACAGGTCACTCGTTTCCTATTCTTCGTTCTTTATTCTCTCTAACCTTTCAAACCAGATGACCAAAAAACTTAACACAGAACTAAAAGTAGTAGCAAAACGGGCCCATAGAGTCTAACACGGGGTGCCCGTAGCAGCTCGCCCAAATTAAAAATGTAACAGTAGGTTTTTTTCTTTCTTTTTAGTCCACTAGCCTGGCCGACCCGACGTCAGTGGCGTGTGTGACTGTAAATGACTTTCTATTAAAAGTTAAGTACTCACTGGTGATATGTTCGACACGTCGTCCTCATTGTCGTTATTGTTCTCAATTTCATCTAATCGTCGCGTTTCTTTTGCGACGAGCTCATCGATATTCATTTTTTTGTAATGGTACGTTAGACAATATGGTGTTCTGTATTTTGTCTCTTGTTTTTACGTAGTATAGAAGGCCCTAACACCGCCACGGCATACAGAGAGGCGGGAGCAGAGAAACCGACGTGTCCTCAAAAGACAAAAAAATGTTTTAATCTCTCCCTAGCGCCTCGGCTGAAAGATTTGTCTCTTTTTTACCGATATGGACGTATGGAAGAGCTGGTGTTGTCATTGAATGTGGCTAGTTCACGATTAAAAATGTACATGTGTATTAATGGAATCGTGGCTCAATGCTCTTTAGGCTGCTACACTTTGCGGAGTGGGCAAAAAGCGACTATCTAGACTAATACCCTGACTTTTGCATCAAATGCCTGACCACTGATCCTGCTCATCGCTCAACACTTGCAAGTTGTTCAGCTTCTCCTCCAAATGTCGTAGCACGGTTTTCTGTAAAATGGTGTCAATAATGCTCGCATTAGATAAAGATGCGCGAGTATGTAGAGTGTACTAGGTCACGAACGAAATCGAATAATCCACACATTACCGAGACCGTATGCCAATTCGAAAATTACCTCAACATCGAACTCGAATTGTAGGTCGATGCGAACGTTGACCAGTAACTGGCAATTCTCGTCTAAAATGAGAAATCAATAACATTATTTGAACTTCATCTCACACTCTCGTCGTCGTGTTTAACACAGATATTATTACTGTAAGTGAAGACGGTAAGACGCGCAGAGACAGTTACTGAAACAAACATAACAGAACATTTCCTCACCAGTCCGTCTCAGCGTACTCAAGTGATGCCATTTTTCGCTTCCTTGGGCGTAGTCACTGCCATATTGAATTCGATTGAGCGGTATCTCTGTCCAGCCAAGGGGCTCGTCGCGAATCATCCTGTAAATAAATGCATAAACTCTTCGTTTTTGTTCTGTTTTGTCTCGATGAGGAGTCAACCTGGTACGATACAGCTCCAACTTGACCAAGGGGCGATTGTAGTCCCGTCGCACATCGGCATGTTTGAGACGTCTGAGATGAAAGGTGAAATCTTGATTCCAGACAAGATGTGAACCGTTCTTCTTCATTTTTGTGGTTTGCGTTGTCACCCCATCAATACAAATTTTCACATACGCACTGCATTACACGGGATGAACCAGGAAATAATGTCTAACACTGGTGAAATGTGAAGATAAACTGGTTAAAGTCAGACTTAACCAAAAAATGAACAAGGCAACATCCAAGTGTCTATCCCCGGTTGTGCCTGAAGTGTTCCGGTGTACTGACGAAGCACTTGCTTACTGTCATGGGTTTAAACATTTATTCAGTTTTGATTCACCATGTTAATTATTTAAAACCGAGAGATTCCTAGTAGAACGACGAAAACCATTTTATATCTGTGATGTCGTTAAATTCGTGTTTTTTTCTCAATACAAAATGCGCGAACGCACCGATGTGCACCTCTCTTCTCGCCGTAAATGAACGGTAAAGTTTCATTCCACAACTGTGTATCCAACGACCCGCTAATTGATCGGGCCCTACCTTATCCCCTAGGTGATTCTATGGCCCTTTAAAAAATGTATTCGACAGTTATCAGTTGAACACATACAAGCTAATAGGTCAAATCCTTGCCGCCGATGAGCCAATCGATTGATGAGCCTTGGCATTATGAAGAAGTTTAACTTTAATGAGTGTGAAGAAGACTCTATTAAAATAGTGGAGTCCATTATATTGGTCTGTGCGGTGATATGACCATAAGTACCAGTTGTAACCCCACTATCGACAACGTCATTGCCTAACGCAGATTTTAAACAGGATTTTAAACAGGAATTGATAATGGCACACTCATGTCACGTTATGACAGTCGGGTCGCATTGGAAATGCACTGTGCAGCGTACCGTTGTATAAGAAAGTTTCCGACATTACATTATTACAGTGACAGTGACATGGTATGACATTCTGATCTTAAGCATAGTGGGGTCAAATCATGTGACTCGTGTTCACTCACGGTTGTATTAATGGTATCATTATCAAATTGATTCAGCCACCGTGAAATGTGTTTTACTAAATTTTGTGAAATACGATTATCGTCAACGCGATGTCAACTGTACAACTGACATGAACTCAATGCCAACTTAGCCGCGTTCATCAGTATCGTTCTAAACCAAATACTACTCGACGCAAATCTTGAGTCACCGAGAATTTTGTATCGACAACTATGTCGTGATTACTGCTTGCTTTCACACGGAGACGCCTTCTACCGGTCTGGGCCGAGCGCGCAAAGTGTGTCTCGACTTGCCCTCGCACTTGACCATAAGTTTGGTTGTTGAACAGAAGGACCGACCCGCCAAATTATGGGTGAACCTGATGTATACTTAATAAGAGTGCGACACCACTACCGGACCCTCATTTTATCATTTGCACCGCATTAGTCGTGAAGTTAATGATACTGCTTTTCACCCGCTTAGAATATAAAAAGTATTTCTGTGTTACCTTCTAATGCCCTCAAATTGATGTCCAGTGTTCTGCACATGAAGCAGCATAATCACCAAGTGGCAGTTTAGTTGACATTAAACTTCGTTTAAATGTGATCCGTTGTTTAGCTCAAACCAGTTGAACATCAAGACGCTATGTCGATTAGTGGTCAGTAAATTAAAAGTCAAGCAAATTGAAGATTTGAAATTGTGATTTATTGTACAGGAATCAACGAATGCCGCTGTCGACATGTCTGCGGCGCATCACGACGACGATGCTGAGTCAATTACATCAGCCGCCGATGCATTTCGTGTTCTCAATCGGGACACTTGATTTGACATCAGATTCTCCATTGATGACCGGATCGTCGTTAATAAGCTTGATAGTCGGGTACTGTGGGCAAAATTACAGCGGCCAAACTTCTCAATCCACTCGTCGCGCTCATCCTCAACACACAACGTTTTTTCGCGTTACTCCGGTAATTCAAGCCAATTTAGGTAGAAGAAAGTCTCCCCCGAAATTCAGTGTGAACTCTTGGTCGTGAGCTACCACAGTGACATGAATCCATTTACCTGATCACAGCGAATTACAAACTTCATTGCTTTCGTTTTGACACTTAGATCATCGTTTAGTGGGCGTACTTTTGCCTTGTAGATGTTCAAATCAAATAGTGGTTCGACAAACGGATTATCATAGTCGCTCTTCTCATCGTATACGGCCATGTCCATGCCGTCGATACTGTTAATGATGTGTAAGATTAGAGATAGGACGATGATCAATGTTAGATTGTAGCTCACTGTAAATATATGTCATTCCACTCATTCACGAATTTCTTCGTCCATCGATTGTCATAGTCATCGTTCTTTATTTTATCAATTTTGAAAGTGACATTTGTTACGGCCATATTGTTTCTCTATATATCTCAGTATATATCAAGCGCATATGGCCTTGAACAGCATGTAGTGAAAGGACTATTCAAGGTTTTGGTGCGAAAGTGTTAATGACACCTCATAGTTGGATCGAAGAAAGCTTGGCTCTCAAAATTCGTGCAATTCCATATGAGTCCTAAAAGAGAACTTAGGAGAAGATAGAAAAGTCAAATAGAGGAGTAAACTTGAACTTGACGATTAATCATCATGGCCATGTGGGACATGCTAAGGTAAGCGAGATTCCAAGACCATTTTTAATCTGGTTTTGGTAAAAAAGAGACTATGTCTCGATGACCATGCTCTACTCGACGCCAACCGGCATTGCCTGGCACTTTCTCACATGTTTCTTCCGTTTCGCAATGGCCGGTCTAATCGGACCACACATTTGGGCCAATACGGATGGTGGTTTCAAGTGTGACACGCAGCTCTTCGGGTGTCAAGACGCGTGTTACAACAGTTTCATGCCAATTGGAATGGACAAGTTCTGGCAAGTTCAAATTCTATGCGGTATGTTTAGAGATCAATTTACCAATTATTACCAATTTTTGACAAATTTGACAAGTAGTTTGTGTTTTTAAGCATGATAATGTGGCGTAACATTTTAGCGGATTTCCCAATCAAACATAGACTAATAATGAATGAAGAAATTCATATTCCAACTAACGTGTCCAAAGTTCATGGCCCACAAACCCTTAATCCGAAACTGGATTATAAGTTATAAGACGAAACTACGTTAAAAGTGTCTGTCACTTTATTATCTGAAACTAGTTTTGAAAGGCTCAAGTTCAACCGCTCAACGTTTATCAATTATCAGTCAGTTATTACCACACATGTTTCATAATTTGGTATTTTTGATGTTGTTTCACATGGTCAGTGAACGAAAAACTAAGTCAAGTCATTTCATGTCCAACCGGACCGAGCTCTCAGTCCAGCGGTTTTCAAGTAGGTACCGAACATGCACATTGGTCTTAGCAACAGCTTTTTCATTTAATTCTCATGTGATTGCCATCAGATCATGTTATTTTGCTGACATTTGCGATCGAGGTTAGATAGTACCACTCGAACAATATTATTCTCGATTGTGACATAAAATATCACAAATTCAACATTTCTGTTCAACAAGCTGACCAAACTTGTCTAAACGTGTCTAAACTTGGTTACAGTCAGTGCTCCAAAATCGGATTTTATACGTACACTATTCTGGTACATTTTTAAAAAGTCTTTTTGTAATACATATTTTGTTGTTAAAAAATAGTTAATCTTTCAGGGGCCGCTAACCACAATTTTTTTAGAGTTAAGCTTGATAAGTGTTGCCTCAACGGATATTTTTTTTGACTATGTATTTTATCGGACAAGAAGATCACTTTACTCATCATATAAAAGTCGTCTTAATTTGTCAAGATAACTCAAAAAAGGAGCTTACAACTTACAAATACCCTTTAAGCACTGATGCCATCTTTTCTCTTCACGTGCTTCGTCAATCATCAAGGTGGCAAACGAGCATTAGAAGCACGACAGCACAAAATGGAGGCGAAGAGCGCCAAGAGCCGTGCAATGACGAGCTATAACGAGCCCACTGAAGACTTTGACGATGGCACGTGTAGCTCTGCCTCACGTCGGACAAAAGCCGCCGTAATGCGGCAACGTCGCGAAAAGGTCAAGTTCCGGCTCAAGGGCAAAGAGGTCGTCGAAGTCGTTTGGTCGCGGCCAGTGCGTATTGCCTTTCTCGCGCATTTGATCTTGCGTGGCATACTCGAAATCGCCTTCATCATTATTGGATATGTACTACAAGGTAAAGCAGCTTTCACTTTGTTAATGATGACGTACAGCTGTCACTTGCTTTTCTTGGCTTCCACGAAGGTCAGAAGCACACGACTCCTTTAGCTTTTTTTCGTCATAATAACGGCTTATTCAGCATTATGGTGAAATTTATTTTGGAGTTTGAACTCTGAATGGAACGTATATTTGTTAAACAATCGTCGGAGTTTACAGAACCCAAACTGAGAAGCCATTTAAAAGTAGATAGCTCAATTTTCGTAATCATATCAACGAAATGTTGATATAAATAACTACGCTAATGGTTTGTTGACGGTACATATAACTTTTATAATAAAATTTATGTTTTGGGCACTCTGCCTTGGATGTTTCTAATGGATGCATTTGAGAGCTCCAAAGTAATTTTCGGCGTAATACACGTTTATACAATTATCGTGCGTAATACAATTATCGTGCACGATGATATTCAACTGTGTACCTGTAAAACCTATTTATACCTGAAATGAACAAATCGGGTAAATCAACCGGGCAAGAACCACATAAGTCGAGGGCAATCGTTTACTACGACCGTAACTCTACTACATAGCAACGCGTAGTCTATGTTCAATCGCAAGGTCAGGGACCTTGACTCCTTGCAACAGTACAAATGAACTTACAACTCTTCACTTCCTAGCCAATATGAACAACGTGGGGATACCCGAATCCGACGTTCAGCATGGCATACTCGCCATGTTCAGCGTGCCCTTTACATTTCGCTGCTCAATTGCCGAGAATGAGTTTGCGGCGCGTTGGTGCAGCTCAAATAAGGATATAATTTGCCTAGTTTCGAAGGTATTTCAAAGGACTCAAAGGATATACTCTTAAATGCGGTAAAACTTTCTTCAGCCGACTGAGAAGAAAATTTCGTTGTACTACATGAATATAATATGCCTTATTTCAATTGCACTCACCGTCTGCGACTTTGTTACCGCGTTATACAAGTTTATGGGCTCCAAATATCGAAAGTTTAAAACATACCGCGATATCTTAAGGTAAATCTGTCTATGTTTTGTTCTTACATGCACAAGGCAGTCATCAACAACGTCGTTTTTCAATCAGCAGCAGACCACCACCGGGCCCAGACTTTCGCACTACCCAATGCACGCTGCCAGGTGATATGGGCTACACAAATCAGAATTATGGTGCTGATCATGAAGTTATACTGACACGGGATTCGCTGTATCGTACCGATCAGGGCGTGCAAGCGGTTGGCGATCCATTGGCGTACAATCAGCAAATGAGGTTTGACACTTAGATTAACTAAAATACAAGCATGCGTCAACAGTTTCATAAGACATATTTGTGATAAGATTTGCTTGACAGTCTAACAGTGTCAGATTTGAGAAAGCAAAAATTTATTCTAAAAAGCATGCCAAACTGAGTGGCTAGCCGCTTTAAGCCTGATCCCATGTCCGCCTTATGATAATGTCATACATTAGTCAGCGGGCAAGTCGAGCGTCATGGTCATCAGTTACCCCAACTTGTATACTAACATGTCAAGTACTCAGAGACTGAAATACTGACCATTGCGCAAGATTCATGTTACCATAGATATGCAGTATTTAAAATACCTGCTTGTCACCCGGTTTACATTTTTACACTGTCAAATCCGACTCAACCGGACGCTTGATCATCCCGCGATTTGATTATAATCGCATGTTGTCATTTCATCACACTTGTTCTAATGTACTGTTAGAAGAAGCACGCCACTTGATCATCGCAGCAACATGGCAACGCCCGTTCATGGCGACTCCCTTCAACGGGGCCTCGTCCGAAGGACGGGTGGAAATGACAATGGTAATAATAGTACTAATGATACTAAATGTCTGATCTCAGAGACACTCAGCTGCGGTTCAATTGAATCAGCCCGACAATTAACTAAACCACGACTGAACACTGAGCCAAACATTCATATCGAAGTGACACCATCAACTCCAGTTGACTCGAAACTAATTGATGGACGTTGAAATAAAACTGTAATACGGACGTGACGATTCTTATCGGATATAAAGATCAAATTATCTGTTGTGCAAATAATAATGAACGCGGACACAAAAAAACGAAATGCCCCTCGGCTAACATTGGGGATGAGCCATGGTGGGAGGACAGTTGATCATGTGAAAGAACACACACTGACTTGGGCCCTTTTCTGAAATGTTACTTGTGCGCCATCTAGCTCCACCACCAAATAATCGACTCTGACTGCGCGCGCGTGTTCACGATTCAAAGCGTAAAATAAAGAGTCCGTTTCGTAGCCCAACTGCCAAAATACACAGTATTGTACACAGAGCACGCCGAGAACTACGAAAAAAAACAGCTGAGCAAGAGTATTGTTAAATTTGCTGTGACACTTATCCGGACGTCTGAAAAAAGAGAAAAATATTCAAATAATGAAGATTTTCCACGCTGTTACGATTCTTGGACTATCGTCAGGTAATATATTTTTAGATTTTTTGATGTCACAAAACATCACTACTGGACAGCTCAGCTCCCAAAAGACACGCTTAGGCCTCTTTGTAGCCGTCGTGTAAAAATAGCAGAACGCCACAAATTTCGCCAGAGTGCTGTCGTGGCCAGGATGTTTGGTCGAAGGCTAAATATTTAGCTGTACACCACTACCTTTCGCATGTACTCCTTCGGCTACCAAGTACATATAGATTAGTGTCTAACTGATAGTTAGGTCCTTCATGCGGGGTAGCTCAATTAGGTCCTTCATGCGGGGTAGCTCAATTTTCGGACGGCAATTTTCGTTTTAGATATTCACTAGCTCTTAAGTTTTCTCAAGTACTCAACAAATGTTATAATGGTCGTGCTCAGATATACTAAACCGTGGCTACTGTGGCTTTATAGACTATGTCTAAATTACACAGCATGAAAAGCACCACCTTTGCAGTGTCAACCCTTGTCTGAACTTGACTGCTAAGATTAGCTCTTTTCGTGAAATTTTGGGCGTTAGCAGGCATGTTTACAAATTCAGCGAATAAATAAGTTTGTTATGACGATGCGTCTTCTTCACATTTCACAACGCGTGTCCTACAGTTTGGCCATGGCCAGCAATCAGCTGTCCAGGGTCACGGAACGGAATTACCACGGCCAGATTGACCTCAACAGTTTGTTTTAACATTTGGCACGATAGCAAGACCGCGCAAGCAGCTACATGTACGTTTATGTGCATTTTTGAATTGAATTCTAAAGTAGCACCAAGTAAGCACCAGTAACATGGTGTTAGATGAGTCAGTATGTTTATGGATGAATTTGTGTTTAATTGTGGATCGGCCAATCTTGCTTCATCATGTACCGATAACCAAAACCTTGCGATTACACTAGTTCAACTATGTTTTCATTTATACTAATAAATGAGTTACATTCTAATAACTACATTCATAACCGTAATGTAACCTACGACGAAAATCATTAATCTTAATTGTTGTAACAATGTCACAGAACATGAGTACGTTCAAGTGCCTGGCCGTTTATATTGAACACAACAAAGGGTTCTATGTTCATTTGAACGACTTGGATCAACATGATGAATCGTTTCACAACATTACTTACAAACGAGAGTACATATCGTGAATTATGTTCATTAACTTCCGCCGTTTATTATGTCCGTAATAGTAGCGCGACGGCGATTCATGGGTGTAACTATGCATATTGGCAATACGTAAATTACGAGCACGTCGGGTGACGTTGTCTACACCAAAGACAAGCGCGTCTGACAGACAAAATCACACGAATAAGCAAGAATCAACGTTCGTCTATATTCTCCTGAGTCAAAGACACTCACAATAGGATTTGCTTGTAGAGACCTTCCAACTTCTGGAACGGCGTCGGAAAGATTTCACGCGATTTGCATTTCCAGTTCGTTACTCCAATGCATCCCTATGCTCAACTACATTTTACATACATATTTGGCCAGCTTATGTCAGAGAGCAATTACTCCCCCAAAAAATAGGCAGCATTATTCAACGCCGTCTACGTACTGCATTAAACTGATCGGTGTGTTAAGCGCCAGTTCGATCGTGTTAGAATTTTTGCCAGTCACCTTCTAAGCCGCTTCTCACGACGCCGTCGCATACTCTTTCAGCGATAAGTGGCTAATCGGTTTGGTAGCGGCTCTCGACAATGCCAAGAGAACTGGAGTCGCGTTGAACCTTAAGACATGGCCTGGTTCAACTGAGCGAAATGCACATTATGCTAATCGTCTGTACCGGCTGCGATACATATGATCTTGAAAGTAGAGTGCACTTAAAGACAACTAAGCAATGAAAATGTGTATATAAAAGCATCGCGCATTACATGAGAAAACATAGTTAACTTTGGATGAAGGTCATGTGTGCCGTGACGATCTGAAGTGGAATTGACACAGAAATGGCATGCTGACGAGCGATACTGTCATCGTTTATGACACGTTTATTTTCGGCCACTTTTGTCAAAACGTCAATTGTAGCTAAAGTGTACTCGTTGCATTATGTCGAGCCGAAGATGAACTTTCTCGATTATAACATCAGTATCGTGGTCGCGTGTCCACTGACACGAGGCGTCACCATCTTCGGCTTTACGCTAAAGCCAACGGGGTCCGTAATTTGGTTTCGGCGGTTCAAAATTTGGCTGAATACAGCATGCAATGTCGCCTAAGCCTATTTGCTTGTGTGCAGTCAACAGCTATTGAAATTTCTAAATCCAAACCAACAAGCGAATAGAAGTTCACTAAGCCATACATGCAGTCGCGTACCGTGAATAAGTATACGGTAAATAAACCCGTTAAGCCCAAGCCAACTACGTAGTTACTTATTTCGCTAAGCACTTGGCCAAATTACATTTCGGTTGCTTCTAATAGGTTTTAACGAGTATGTCTCGATGCGAGCACGCACTAAGAAGATAGACGTAGGAAACGACTTCAGTATTCAGCTGCATTTGGAGTGGTGTCCCATTTTATGGACTCAGCTAAATTAATACCCCTCTTTTTGAGTAAAATGAACCGTCGTTGTTGGTACGTGGCACGAGATTCCGCGTTGCGGTTAATTATAGCATTCAACTATCGGATGATTTAGTCAACAGAACGAAATCTCAAGTTTATAATAAAAATCTACCTCGACAATTAGGTTTTAGGGGGAAATGACGGCGATAATGCCTTGTAAAAACTAACCGAGCCTGATAAATTCGTTTTATGTAAACGTTGAATTTTACGTGACTTTAAAATGAAATTGGCTGATGGCGACACAAATAGAAGCGTGTTATTAACTCGATGATACCACCAACTCCAGCTTACTTGAAAACTAACTTTAAAACTACTTTCAGCATCGCCGATCGACTTCCTATCCACCTCTACCCAGTTTGTGCTTGGCAAGGACTATGAGGTCGAATGTCGCCCAGACGGAATCATGTTGACGTCGACGACTGGACAGTTCCTGTTGACTGATCGCGCCGAGGATGCAGATAAGCACTGCAAGGAAGTGTCACACTGGAACAAGTATGGCGGTTCGATGTTTATTCCTGATTGTCTCGCCATTAAAGAATCGACAAAGATTTGGTATGTTGAGCAGAAAGTCGATTGGGATTTAAAGCAAACCGAGATCATGTTTTAAACTAATGAACCATCAATTACACTTTGATTCCTATCGAGAGCCCGAAGAATGGCGTAGTGGTCGAGAAACGGCATTCTGACCTTGTTAGAATATTTCGAATGTTGTATCGGGACAAGATTACATTCACGTTCCCATCACTAACCATTATGACATTTTACTTAGATTATTTGAAACCGACAAAAGTGGTTTAAGCCAAACTGGTTTTAGAAACATTGAACGTTTATCGAATGCGGAAATGCAATGCGGTCATTAAATTTTGAAAAAACTAATCAAATAAGTGGAACCATTGACCACTTGAGCGGATAGCTTCGCAAACTCACTACGTGAAACAATATTGCAAGAATTTGACCTCGAAATGTACCGCCGCTTAAACCACTTTTGGCCCCCAATCCCAATCGACTTCCGCATGTGTTGACCATGACCACTTTCAGGAATGGTGTCATTATTACCCGAAAGGAGCAAACGCGAAAGTGGAGCTCGGCAACAATTTATCCCGAGTGCTACTTCACCAGCGCTGCTGATAATGAGGTTTAGAAGACTTTATCGCTGCTCTATTTTGAATTTTAATAATGTGTCGATCATGACATTTGTACAAAAAACCCCATTCTGGTAAACCACTGTCCATAAATGACGATCAAATAAAATCTTTTTCACATAAAACATTGTATTGCTTCTTGGTTTTAATGCTTGGATCGGTGGCTGGAGGCAAGGAATTTACTCACTGAGGTTGCGTATGTTTTCAAGGTCGGCTTTTTACGTGTCTGAACGAGATTTTTTTGTTAGAGTGAGTTATAGACATAGGAACTAGTTCAATGATAGAAATAAATTTAGACATTGAACATCGCACGTACCGCAATATTTACTCGGAAGTCTTTCAATGACTGCATTCGATTGACTTTCAATGGTACGGAGGTGAAGTTGTTGTCCTTTTTTAATGGTTGGTTAACATTATTATTTTTTAAAGCATTGAACTCGAATTCCGTCTAGTCTACGTAGTGGTATTTGGGTTAATTAACGTGTTCCTTAACGTCAAGTATACTGAGCTTGCTACACTTATAAATGGCATCCGGAAGTTCTTTTATCTGATTATTCGTCAGCTTGTGTCAAGGTCACATTGACTTGAAAGTGCGTCTTTGCATTTGAAAAAGAAGAGTGTGACCCGATGCATAAAGCTGTTTCAGATGCTGCATAATCCCAATCGCATCAGAAATGTGCTCAATAAAATTCGACTCGAGATGCACCACGGCCAGGCGGCGAACGGTGCACAACTGTGTCGAGAGCTCCTTGAGACGATTTCGTCGAAGCCACAGATAACGTAGATCGACCAAATCACGGAGACTTGGATAATGTTAATCGCGTGTTGGGTTTTTTGATGGGAAGACGATGATGAGAGCATACTTTTGATGGAGTTTGACAAGGCGATTGTCGTTCATGTGAAGACACTTCAACGAGCGCAGTTTGGTCACGGCCATCGGGATCTCTTTGAATTTGTTGCGATCGAGACATAACATTTGAATGTTCTTATTTCTCTCGGTTAAAAGATTCAAATGAATTGTTTATCAACTAACCGATAAGCTAATGAATGTTTCGGGTAATTCTTTCAAGTTCATATCGGACAAGTTCAGCTCGCTCAGTGACGTCCACGATGGTATCTACATCCGCCAATGGCGATAATGTATGAGTTTAAATAAGCACTGTCACTGTATTTACCATTAGTGACAGTTTGAAACCTGCATTTCGCTTGTTTAACGGGAAGCCATGCTCATTGTTCTCACGATCAACGGGCGCAATCGACTCAGCATAATCCAGCTCATCCAGCTCATCGTCTTCGGAGCCTTCCGGTGTAAATTCCTCGCTTATTTTGCCCTGCAAGTGTGAAAAGGGGCTCGTCGCTTGAAAGACGGGCACGCGACGCTCCGGCGGCGCATCCGACAGGGCCGAGGCGCAACGCGTCAGTTTTTCATTCAACTCAATCCGCGCCGCAACCGGATCAAGCTCGTTTGGCGAGACCGCCAGTGGTCGTTTCTGTACGCGTTTGAAGCCACTCGGCGTATTGTAAATTGTTTTTGTTGGTTTTGGTACCGCAATCTAAGTAACAGTAGTGGACAGCCTCGACCAAAAATCAAATCCGCTGTATTTACCTGATCGTCATCAGATTTGGAGACGCGAATCAACGTTTTCTGACTACTCAAATTTGTTCGTGTCTTTCAGTTCCCCGTGGGCTAAGTCGGCGTTATGGCAATAAACGTAGACACGAAAAAAGTCCTTGGATCGTATGCCAAACCCTTGAATATGGATAGTGATTGTTTACGTGGGTCAACAGCCATCCCGGGCCGACGAACGCTTGGTCTAACATTGGCGAAAACATTTGTTTGCATGCGTGGGGTCGCCTCGGCCACATTTGGTAGTGGTGGCAAAATACTACTCGTAGGGTTCTAAAATGGCCAACTCGAATGAAAATCACGTACCTGTGACGGCTTTGACGGCGTTGCCGTTTGTCATACGACTCAAACGGACGAGGACAACTTCCGCTCTGACTGTTGCGCGTCGCAGTGGGCCCTTTTTAAATCGAAGTTCGTTTTTTCACTTCTCTAAGTTCATGGTTTAGAATGTGATTCGGCCCCATGCAAGGTCGATCGACTTCTAACTTATGTCTGACAAACCGCAATTGACAAAGAGGACCGGTTCCCTAAAGATACGCCCCCGACTTTTAATTGAACGTTATGGATGGAAAAACATTTTCTTTAAGTTTTTGAGTGGCCATTCTAATCGGTTCTTGATCGGTGCTGGGGAGTTCATTTTAGAATCGATGAAGATTTATGACTATCCTGTTATCGTCAAGCCCGAAAAATTGTCTTATGGCCTTGCACCTTGTGTAAACTATATGGATTTTAATTGAGGTGATGAAATTCAGCCCATAAAAAATAGTAACTGTAATTTATTACAATCGATTTCCTTGATGGCCGCCGTACGGCGTTATCCGCGGTTGCATTGACACTGAGACCCGAGACATATTTGATTTCCTGATTTCGTTTTTTCTCTGAGTACTTGCTCGCTGATGATGGAGTCCAGCACGGAAAACGCCCAAGTCTAATTGACTAATTTCCTTTGCAGTTTTGATGACAGTTTTATATCACTACCTAATTTGTCACTACGCTCATCATTTGCCATGTCGTCTTTATGTGCACTATAAATGTGGCACACTACTTTACTCTGCGCTAGAATAGACAGTGTCTGATGGGACGTGCAAAGCGCATAATCAGAATTAATGATTTAGGTTTTAATTTAACTTGGCACTAACTCCGGATTTTGATGACGATTGGGTCGTAGACATAATGGTTGAATTATGGTCAATAAAAAGTGGTTACGATATTCCAAGACTTGGTGTTGAGTGATCCAGACAGACTTCTGATTAGCAAGTCAACAACTGTTGGATCATCCCTTTTTTATTGCGTGCATACCTCCAAACGTGGTACATAAAGTCATACCTAACACTTCATTTGCCAATTGGAAATATCTGGCTCGGCCAAGTGCAGTCTGCGTTTGTTTATAGACGAGGAATCACCCACTTTAACCGCAACTTCTAACCTAATCTCATTTCAGATACATTTCAGCCACCCATCCCTGGAAATAGACCAACTCATACATTGATAGGCCAACATTACTGTGGTTGGAATAGCTTAAATGCCGATCAAACCTCCTCGATCCAAGTGAATCGTATTTCCGCAAATGGCTAAATTGGGACACCATGTGTCTACTTGCCGTATGCGGTTTCATTTCTGACAGTCATCGAAAGCAAAAGACATGATGCAGGGAGTGAAAGTGCTGACTTTGATTTGAAAACTTGGTGACATCAAGTGTACATCTGGAAGTTTACTGCACAAGAATATCAGACTAACTGGGGAATGGGGATTTAATTGACTATTTGGGGAACACTTGAACGGTGACATATCTATAAAGGAAGGATTAAGTTTGGCGGCGGCCTGTTTTACTGGTGAACTTGGCCCTTAAAATCAAAGTTCAACACTAGGCGACTAGCTTGACTTCGTGGGTAAGTTGAGCCCTGGTCGTAGGATGTCGAATTATATGCTTTGTCTTCACACCATGGTGTGCAATGACCCCCACTGATGGCCCACTCTGATATGATTAAGGATGCCACCTGTCGAACTAACTTGACATTGACAGTCGAAACGGAACTGAATCATCGAGTCACATGTATGTCGTAATGACCCTTGATGATTCCAATTGTAAAGCAATTTGAGGAATAAGTTTGGTTAAATAAATTTTAACTGCTCGATTATTTACGTGAACTGGTCAAACATAGGAGTATAACGCATGTACGCGAGCGCGTAGAGACATATGTATTTGAGAAACATTCACTAAAGATACAAAAACGAAAATATAAACTTCTAGCAATCATACCGGAAGTAGCCGTAAAGTGTTAACGCAATGGCCTCGGAGTTCAATGCTGAGGATATTATCCAGGTAACCACTGGGCATTCACTGTAATTGATAAAATCCGTCGAATTTTAGTACAGTTTTTGGATAAGCTACTTGGGGGTTTGCGATTTGTGGCGATGAAATTCAGTTACCGTTTAAGCCTCGTTAAAGTGCGTGTTTTTTGGTTTTCGTTTCTATGTCACTACGATGACACGTAAAATAGAGCTTCCGAAACTGATAGTAATGCGATAACAGTGTGGTGGAAACGTGGAATAACTTTCAGTGAGCGTATTTGAACATTGTAATAGTCACATTACACATTCTGTTGATTGTAACAGACGAGTTACTCGCAAAATACGACAAATGTCAGTACGTACTGAATTGCGCTTGTAAACGCATTTCAGCACAACGTGGAACAACTTTCAGTTATTATATTTGTTTACTGTGAAATTCAAGTTACGCGCTTTCCAGGGGAGCGGCTTCAGCTAAAAGCCTTTGATCACGTTACTATGTGTGCATACGAGTTTATTCAGCGTTTTATAAGAGTGTTATGTTTTACATTATCCTGTTTCTTTGAGATATATAAAGGTCGTATACATTCGCTGTATACTGTATTATTGACCTGAATTCTGCAAATGCGTCAGGGTCTACACGTGTATGCGTAATGTGGGATCGAGAAATTCAAAAAGTCTTGAAGGAGTTGTTTTGATTGAGCTGAAACGTAGTAAATCGGATAACCACGGTATTAGCCACGGTAATAACCATTATGAGAATATTTGTACCCCTGACGTAATTGAAGAATTCGGGTAAGTAGTACAATAACTGATTGACACAGGTGGTTGGTTAAATGTCCAAACGTCACTTTTAAATTTGAAGGTCAATAAAAACCATTATGAGAGACTTTGATGATCTTTTCAGCGATTTGACAACCAACCGCAAGACGATGACGTACAAAAAACTGTCAAATTAAAGTGGTGTCGAGTCCAGTTCGAGCTCGCTGCTGATACCGTCATTCAAATGGCCCAATTCTTGGACAAGTCAATTGAGAAGCTGGAGAAACAGAAACAAAAGGGCGAAAAGAAAGTCGAAAAAGTTCAGAAGAAACATGACAAGACCCTCGAAGAGAACACACAGTTGTCCGAGCGCATTGCCCTACTCGAGGCGAAGCTAGCCAAATCACAAGAACGATGCAAAACGATCAAGAATGAGGCTGATTCAAAGTATAGTAAACTGCTGGAGGAGACGATACAACAAATGAACCAGAAATTCGACATTCTCGCCACTGAAAATGATCGTCTCAATAATATACTGTCGAGGCAAGCCTCGTAAATAAGTTTTTCGATATATATTTATTTGCTCAAGCTTAACATTAGACAAGTAATTTATGCCAATAAAAATTTACTTTTTAACCCATAGTCAGTAATGCGGCATAACGGCACACTCGCCTCAGATGTGACATTCAACGCCGACGTCGAAATAGTTAAAACTACTTGTTTGTTCAACGATAAACAGCGACGGGCAAATCCTTAAATTATGGGCGAGACGGCAGTGACATTTGACAACACTAACGCTTTTGCCACCCGTCACCACAGCACGTTTTTTAATTCGACCCAAATACAACCGCCAAGCGAGTGACTGATCCAATTTACAAATTGGGTGGAGAGTCATTGGGTGGCGTCTGGAGGTGTGAACAATTAGAAAGGGGATTTTCGTTTATTTACAGAGACACATTATAAAAACGAGTTCGTCTAACTAACTCAATAATCAGCATAGTCACCCGTTGGCATTGCCAGCTTATCGCCCAGTATTTCGGCATTCTCGCTGTGGTCAACATCATCGTGATAGTATTGAAAGTAATCGGGCGCGCCCTCATTGTGAAAGAAGTAGTCGAAGCCCATTGCGGCGCATTGTTTCTTACATAACTTGTCCAGCTGCTTGAAGAGTTTGTCAATGCGCGTTTGCATGCGACCCCGGGCCGAGCAGTCCTGTTCGAAAAGCAAATGATTCAAATTCTCAAGATACTGCTCGGCGTGGTCGATTCGCATGACGCCCTTGAATGGACCGCCTGAGTACTCGTAGTCGTCCAGTGCAATGTTTTCAATTGCTTTCAGCTTTTCAGGGGTGATATCCTCCTTCAAACAGTGCGACTTGCCATCCTTTTCGCGTTGGCTGCTCCACGCCATTGCTTTCTAATGCCAAATTTAATTAATTATCAAGTTACTAGTATAGATAGCACTACAGCTTTGATTGATTACATCATAAACTATGACTCATGACTTAAGTTTAACAGCAATTTTGAGATAAAACAACATCACCAATCAAATACAAATATGCGAGAATAAGGTCACAATATTGCCATATCATTGATATGATATCAAGCAGCATGCTGCGTACAAAGGACAACCAATTTTACCTTGAGTTGCTCTTGAAGTCGTTCCATTAATCTGACTGGTGGCTTGAACGAATCTCCCTGCGTCAAGTTTATCAGTATGACCTTATTAATGAACCAACTGTCATTTAATTGACAGTTCGCGATTGATCCAATAAACTTCTGATAAACTTGTTCCTCATCCAGGTAATCGTAAAACTGCTTGGCAAATGCAGTGGCTTGTTTCGGCAACAGCTTGTTCTCGAGCGCAAAGCCCACCATTTTGACGCATTTGCCTTTCTTCTCCCACTGATGCGTTTTGCACTTTTTCTTGCTGGCAACGGCCAGACATAACAAAAGGTTGAGTAGTTTCATGTCGTTCCACTATTAATAGTGACACGCTGACACGAACACGAGTATTTATATAATCGGAGTGAAAATCACTAAAAACCACAACGCATTTTCCAATTAACCGGCCCCGGTCGGCCACTTATGCCATTATCAATAATGATGACGCAATGGAAACTCCATTGCGAGGTTTTCAGTATTTGATGGATAAAAACACTCGGCAGCCACACTGACTTTCTTTTAAATTCAAAGTTCACAGTATGCCTATTATGACAGTCAATGTGAACAACTGGGTAAGCGCATCTGGAATGTTGCTCAAGTATGGCAAAAATCCGGAAGTGGCAAAGTGGTGGGAGTGAAATTGAACTGACACGGTTTACTACTACTATTTAAAAGTGACGGCAACTCTAGGTCATCTAAGTACACATATAAGTAGACAAGTCGAATTTTGATTGATCCTAATTAGATTTCTTCCACGCCAAGACGGAAAACTTTACATTTCAGACTTGATTTTGTCTAGAGAACACACGATGGTTACGGTAACACACGAGGATGATGGTAAAGTACGGGATAAGGAAACCGGGTTCATAACTTTATATTTCGATTTTTGTGTCAATACTATCTGTCGGAAGGTTCTCTAACTCCTAATGAATAATTTAAAACTATAATTTAACTTATATTAAAAAAATACTACGGTATGATGAACGATCTAACTTATTCATGTTTTGTTCGGTAAACTTCATTTTGTACCTCATGTGCGAAACACGCACCTATTTGGGTAATTAGGTTAGGTTGTTTTTCAAATGAGTTGTGACCCCGGCGCGACCAAGTTCAACTTCGTCTACGTTGGCTTTTTCCTATATGGAATTGGCGGTCTGATGCCGTGGAATTTTTTCATCACACCTGCTAATTACTGGCATGCCAAGCTCGAGTTCAATACAAGTTTGACGGCAAACAATGTAACTCATGTGGACGTTAACTGGATGCAAAACTTCTGGGAGAACTTTTTGTCCCTGTTTTGCACTGGCATTGTCTTTGTTATGTCAATTGTGATGCATTTTCGTCCACACAGCTGGACAAAAGAAGGTCAGATTTAATAATTATCAATATTATTGGTATCAATCTCGTTTTAGGCATGGTCAGCATGTCATTGACTGTCTCCTGTGTTCTGTTTGTCGTTACCGCAATTATCGGACTGTTCAATAATAGCGAATGGAAAGTTGCCTTCTTCTGGCTGAACTTGACCTTGGCAACTTTACTGTGCGCATTCTGTGCCATCCTCCAAAATATCGGCATGGTGATGACAAGTGGTCTCGGCGCGCGTTATGTCCAGGCGATTTGTTCCGGACAGGGTCTGGCCGGTGTCCTGTCGGCGATTGCATACTGCATCAATCTGTCGGTGGCGGGCGATCCCTTTATGGCAGGCGTCACATTCTTCATCACCGCCGCCGTCTTTGCCGGACTGACATTGATTAATCATTTGTTAGTGACGAGATCTCACTTTTATACGGCCAATGCCGGTATGTACAGATTTAAGACCTTTTTACGCATGCGCTTCTAACAATACTCACCTCTACTAATGTAGATAACCAAGATGCTGGCACGGATACTGACCCACTTATTAAAAATGAAATTGGTAAGAATACATTGGCCTAATTTATACACCAAAAAACCACATAACCCCCTTATAATTTTAGTTGAACATATCAGCGAGAAACCGCATGATGCAGATGACGAAATTACAAATTGGTTCATTATTAAACGATGTTATCCAGAGATATATGCTGTTTTTACAACACTGTTAGGTTTGCTCCGAATATACCATCCTCTCGTTTTCGCGCACTGACATTAACTTGCTTCAGTCACTTTGTCACTATTCCCCGGTTTGTGCGCCGCCGTCAAGTCAAATTCGGACGATGAGTTCACCAAGACATGGTTCAGCCCCGTGTTGACAATGTTACTCTACAATGTCGGTGATACGATGGGGAGACTGTCTACCTCATTAGTCGCCATCAAGCCGTCTCGCAAGAAGACAATAATGATCCTCTCGTCCTGTCGCGTCATTTTCTGGCTCCTATTCCCAATATGCAATATTGACCGCATCGGTGGAAACGTACAGACACTTATCACCGAAGATTGGATCTATGCCCTTCTGATGCTCTTATTCAGGTCAGTACTATATTAACAGTGAATATACTAATTAACCACACCACACACCCAGTTTCTCGAATGGGTGGATCACGACAATTTGCTATGCGAATGCGCCGCAGCGTTTCAATGACAATGAGCTTGTGGCACGCGAAAAGGCCGAAGAATTGATATTCACCGGGCTCAGCTCGGGGCTGATCACCGGGTCATTGCTGTCATTTGCGGTAAAAGCAATCGCCATTTATGCTTAACTCACACACACGATTTATTTAATAAACGAACTAGTTTCCCAACAGCGAATTTAAAAACGCGATCTCGGCCTTGTCCTCGGGGGTCAGAATGCGTTCTTCTTGTTCAACGGGGAAGACGGGCGGAACGCGGAAGTTGGCCATGACCAGAGCTGAATTAAAGTATAGTTAGAACGTTGTTTTTTCTCTTCATTTATTACCTGGCAGGAGAATGGTTGCAAGTTTCATCTTCTTCTTCGGTTTTGTCGTTTGTTCTATTCTTTTGACGGGCACCTTCCTTCCTTATATATCATGATGAGAGAGCGCCTCCTTTCTCAAGACCAATGTGAGATTAATCTTCTCTGCCTGCGGAGATATGA
>SCLD01004544.1:0-19506 GCA_004367895.1 Oikopleura longicauda
CATGCAACATGGCATGACCCACTCAGGTCCTATAGTGACGTCATAATTTATGCGAAATCAAAATTTGGAATTTTTTCCTCAAAACACGCTGGGTCAAACCCCCAAAGCTTGCCAATAAGGGTTAATATGGACCGATTTATGTTTGCATTGAAGAATTAGGCATTCCTAAATAGAATCGGATTTTAGTTCTCACTTTCAAACTGTCGGGAAAACAATTATTTCTACTTTTTAAACTGTCAGCATTAATCAATCGCGTTCCTCAAATGATCTTTATAAACCGCCAAAAATGGAATTATCCAGTTCATCGCAACCATTCAAATATGTTTCGAGTAAGTTTTTGAGATTTTGATATGATTAGGCTGAATTCCGTGAAAAAGGTGAGTTTTTGAAAATTCCCATGTAACCACTTTGAAGCTCATCATGAGAATTTCGGATTCAACGAAGTTCAGTGGTGGTGTCGGATTTTTCGTCATGTGACTCTGTGACCCTCCGAGTCAAGTCTCCATCAGTTTTTCTCTCGCAGTTTTTCACTACAATAATTACAGATCATTCGAACTTAAGGAGTTTGTTGTAGGTTTTTTCGTCACGTGACCCTCTCACGTGATATTTTTTCAAAGCCCAAAATCGATGAAGTTTTGCATGAAAAATTTTCCATTCCAATATATGCAAGTTCAAGGCTGAATATTGCAATCTAATGTGGGACCCTCTATAGCCGTTTTTTATGCTCAGTATTCAAAGTAGTCAGATTATAATTGAACGAACCAATTTATCAGGAGCACTATTTTGTCTAACAAAAGAGGGTTCCTGAATAAGCCCAGTAGATCAACAAATGGTCGATCACGTGTCCGAGCATGCATTTAAATTCAAATAAGCGTATTTATTTATTCTTTTTTACGAGGTTTTTTTTATTTTTTGGCGATAGTAAATTGACTGAGTAAAATTGCTGAATACGAAAAAAATGATCATTTCCGGTGAATTATCGGTCAAAATCATTATGATTTAACCCATATGAAGTGATAAAATACGCGTAATATTTCAATAAGATGAATATTCGGGAATTAAATCAAATTTCTGACCACTTCCGGTCAAAACGGAAGTCACCAACGGTCGCTCGGTTATTTCCAACTTGAAAAGAAACTTTCCAACTTCAGACTTTCCGACTTAAAACTATCCATCTCCACGTTTCACCGGTCAATATATCATATCTAAATATGGACCGATATATGTTTGCAAATTCCCATCATATATGTTTTCATATATCGGACGTTATAAGACCATTACATATATCGATCAATATAAGCCCACTAAGCTTAAATCATATCAATATAACATGTCAGACAAGCGGCTTATAGAGATCAATAAATGTTATATTTTGATGGTTTAAGCTTAAGGCTTATATTGACACTATATATCATATATATAATAAATATAATATATGTAAGGTCTTATAACGACCGATATATAAAAACATATATTCTGCCGGAAAAAAGTCTGAGTCTCGCCATTATTGGATCGAACGTTTAGTATTACATGTCTGAATATTTCAAAAAAAGTCTATCAGAAATATAACGTCTGTAATATAACTGCGAATTTTACAGAAAATAAGGATGTCACTGTCAGACTCATAAGGATGTCACGATCATATGAATTATTTAGATTTTATTTGGCATGATTTTATTTTGTTCATTTGAATGTCAGTCCTTTGATGCTATTGACAAACGTTCCAGATCAATCAGCTTGGGAGCAATGAATTACAAGAACTGGAAAGGAAACAAGAAGTTCAAATACAATTCAGACTTGGCTAACAGATTCATGGACAAAATCATTAAAACTTAAGGATACTATAGCCATATCAGAATTCTGGTAAAAAATTCAAACATAAATGACCTATTTATCATGAATACCAGTCAAATTGCGTGGAAAGCCTAAAATGCGTGGGTCAAAATCCGTAGCCCTTAGGACTGGGAATCCGATGAGCCAATTCGAGGCGATTTAATAATGCAAAGAAATTTCGGTATCGACTCAGTATCGAAAAATAAGTCGAAAATTATAACGTAACACTTTCACATTACGTTATGCATAATCTAAAGCGTTATTTCTGAGTTCTTTTTCCTCAAATTAGAAACGCGTTGTGTAGTATTTGCTCATTTCATATGGCTAGAGTATCCTTAAAGGAAACGATTTTTCTAAACCAATAAAAACTAAACCTTAAATATATTTAACAGTCTCGTGCTTTCTAAAAGGTAATAATTGCGTGCATTTTGGGCTGTTTTTCAGCCAGACGAGGTCACTTCCGGTCCATTTCCGGTAAAACTTCCGAACAGAACTCAAGCGGGTAAATTTCTACCAGACGGGGGAGTCATTTCAGCTTTTTGAGCTTTAACTTAAAGCCTTTAAGGTTTGTTTCCGCCGTTATAGCTATTTTTGACCTCACTCAGAGAGGCTCTCTGGCTAAAAATAGGCTTAACTGTGCACAACTGTTAAGTGCATATTGAGGTATGAAACGAGGTTTTCAAATGTATTGCAGTTTTAAACAGAGTCTATATTAGAATTTGATATCGACGTATGAATTGGAAAATAATTCGGTGCAATTCTTTTCGCGGGCATTTTGGATTCTCTGAATAAAAAAAGTTAATAAGGGTGTCACACATTAGAGTGAAACACCCGGCATCGAAGAGCGAAACGCGCTTTGGAGTTTAATACCGGGTGTTTCACTCTAATGTGTGGCTCCCTATAATTCCTTCATTCATAAATATTTCCGAACGCAATTCCGACCTATCCGGAGACGACTTTGAGGAACTACCCGTCCGGTTGTTGCCTGACAGTAAGCCCAGAATCGCGACGGCAGTGTATGATAGTTAAGAAAACTTTGAGGATATTCTAGTCATACTTAGGATGAATTCCGAGAAATTTCAAACTATCATTTTCAAGCCTAAATTGTCATTTTTGATGAAAAATCACAAAAATGATAACTAGGTTGAATTGGTGGATTTAACGAACTCACTCTATATATGATTTTTGCGATTTTCCTGAAATTGGCCATTCCGATAATGACTATTTTTGTGAAAATTTTTAAAAATCATATATAGGGTGAATTCATAAAAATCCAAGGGTTCACCCTGGTTATCAATTTTGTGATTTCTCCTCAAAAATAATAATTTAGGCTTCAAAATAAAAAAATTGAAATTTCCCGGAATTGAGCTTAGTCATACTAGAAGTCTTTTAAAATGGCTAGAGTATCCTTAAGTCCTTTTAAGTCCTCGGTGATCTGTCTTTTTGGGAATCGTCCCTTTTTTAAATTGAACTCACCTGTATACTCGCCTTCCGCCTGATTGAATTAAATTCGCAATTTCAAGATAAACTAAAATCAATTAAGTTTCAACCCTCCATGAAAGCCGGTTTGGCAAGTTTTCCGACAAAAAGGTGTTCCACCCTTATTGGCAAATTATCGAGACATGATTTGGTTAGATTTATGGAAAACTGTAATATCCTTAAATAGTGACCTGCTGAGTGATAACACTATATTGATAATATAGGGCAATTCTTTATTGCAAAATATCTATGGACTTCGAGTATAAGAGGTATCTAGTTAAGGGTATCACAAAAACTCATGTTGGTAAATAAGCCCCCTGTTATGGTAAAATTAGCGATCTTCAAAAATTGGTCAACAAATATTATCGGTGCCCCGAAAATTGGCTATCTCCCGAAAATTGGAAAAACCCCGAAAATTGATCATGTCCCGAAAATTGGAAATGCCCGGGAAATTGGTAATGCTCCGAAAATGGGTCATGCTCCGAAAATTGTTAATGCTCCGAAAATAAGACATGCCCTGAAGATTGGAAATATCCTAAAATTGGTCATGCGGCATGACTCATGCCCCGAAAATTAGTGACGCCCCAAAAATTGATTATGCTCCGAAAAATGGCCTTGTCCCGAAAATTGGATATGCCCGAAAATTTGCCATGGCTCGAAAATTGATAATGCCTCGGAAATTTGCAATAGGGATTAAGGGTAGTCCAGACCCAAGCCATTTAATTTTCGAAATCAATGTCGGAAAGATTCGGATCCGACATAGAACGACTCTGAAATAGAATGACACCATCTTCAATCGATTCTGGGTCCATCTAGAAATTCATCGTTCCATTTCAGAGTCGTTATATGTCGGATCCGAATCTTTCCGACATTGATTTCGAAAATTAAATGGCTTGGGTCTGAACTACCCTTAAAAATTTTGGAACACCCTGCCTCTTACCTAGTCTTCGGCAGTTTTCAGCAATATTCGCACTTTTCCGATGTTCATAATAAAGCCATATAAAAAATAAAAGTATCAGTCCACCAAAAGTTGAAAATAAAATAATGATAACATTTGAATTTGCTTTTGAATGAACTGAATGATTCCATTTTAAATTCCATTTTAGATCTCTTTGGCGGGACTCAGACTTTATTCCGAAAAAATTTAAAATTCTAGAACTTCGAAAATTGTTTGATAAAGTGGGGTGCGTCTTCCCAATGGTTATCGTCTCTGTACCGCCCTTGAGGCGGCGCTCCATCCAGAATTCGGACCAAATGACCACCCGGAAGATGCCCTCCTCTCGGTACGTGGTCCGGATTTTCAATTTTTCGAAATCTGACTCCGGACCACGGACCGAACCGAAAAAAATCCACCCGGTAAGGATTTTCCGGACTCAAATTCGTTCCTCGGACCGAACCAGATCAAGTCCGGAACAAAATCCGTACTACGTACCGGACCAAAAAATCTGGATCAAAATCCGGACCAAAATCCGGTCCACGTAACGGACCAAAAAACTCGTACCAAAATTCGGACCCGTGGGTTCAAATTTTCGCAAAAAAACGTCGAAATTTTTACTTTTTTTCTCGTGATAAAGTCTGCCTCCCGCCTTTGTGCTAACCACCGTTTCCACATATCATTTTTTTCACACATTTGTGACCTTAAAAACGTTTCAATTAAAAGTTATGGTCACATATATTCACCATTCATGTCGATTTCCGATCATGACCGATCATGTCGGTTAAAACTAACATAACTTCTGACAGTGTTAAAATAGAGCTGAGCGATGATGACGTCATCGTGATCAGTGACTAGTCAGAATATTCAGAATTATAAGAAATCCTAATCCCACTATTAGAAATCAGAACTCACCCCTCGCAAATTTATACCGAAAATGCCGAAATCGTTTATAGATGACTAATTGAAATATTTCAGACTGAACGAAACCAGGAGCTATCATGAAACTCGCAGACGCAAGTACCAAAGCAAAAGACTGGCACGCCGAGATGATTGAAGAAAACGCCGATGAGAATCGAGTCAATCTTCAAGAACTGCCAATGAGTGTGCTTCAACCAGAAGAAGAAGCCGAGAAGAATCAACCAGAAGATATATCTTCGGGAAGAGATCCTGGTACTTCGGAATTGCTTTTTGGAGTCAACAATGCCGGTGACTACATTTTAGCTAACTGTGTCAAAGCAGAAGAAGCTAGTGAGGTCAGACCCGGTGAAGGTGGAATCGCTGGAATCGATCGGTTGGTACAAAAGAGTTTAGAAGCCCTGAACCATGAACCTACGGTGAAGGCGCTCGCTGAAGCAATGACAAAAGTGATGAAACTGACTGCTGCTCAGGCAACGACGGCGGTGAAGGTGGTTTCAAACCTGAAGAAAGAAACTGCGCTGGCGTTACAGAACGACCGCTCCAATCGAGTCAAAGAAATGGCGGAATCGTTTGGTGTTGCAGCTGCAGATATGAGACATCTGAAAGGAAATGAGTATGACATCAGACGTAAGAGACATTATTTTTCCCATTTTTTATCTTATCTAAAATCTTTTCCCTTTTTCTTTTTTCTCTATTTTTCTGTCACTGAGATCTGATTTATATTCCTAAAACAGGGACTCTGACACCATCTCTTCCGTATGAGTTTCGACGATTGTCCATGAATGCCACTGACATGGAAGGTCTGATGGACAGGAGCAGAAGACTCCGAATAATTGCAAGTGCGGAAACAATATTCGAATCAACTGATAAGTTGAAGAGAAACAATTGGACAAATGACCGAAATTGCATTTACAAAACCATCGGCTATCGACCCCCGAATGGAAAATTTGCTGACTCAAATGGCAATGAGAAGGCAGATGCTCACACCGGGATGCCATATGACCTGTCAGCATTCATCAGGAAACTCACCGCTGGTACCTTTTTCGGAAATGAAAGCAATCGTAATTCTCTGACGGGAATTTACAAAGCTCTGAGAAACATAAATCCAGCTCTGGGTGTGATTACAGCCAATCTAATGCACCTGGAACGGACAGAATGTCCATCTGGGTTGAACAAGAACGATCCGGAATTTTGTGCCCAATTTGCGGACGATTTTCTGACCACCTCAATGAATCATCCGAATTCAAAACAGGCCCTGATGGCCATTTTGAAGAAAATGCTGCTTGATCTTACACGCCACCGAGTGACTACGAAAACCGTTCTTTCAGGTAATCATAAATTATCAGTTAATAAATGACTGAAATGGTAAAATCTGATAAAAACGATTTTATTTTCAGAGGCTATCACAACCACCACCCAAATAAATTATTTGGTAACGGTGATGATGCTGCATCTTGGAGAACAGATGAGAATTCAGAAATGTCGGAAGATTCTGGATGATCACATGTTGTCCCAGTTCAAGAAAATTACGAAGTTTGGCAGAATGATTAGCCAAATGGAATATTTGATGCAGCAATTCCATGGTACGCTGATGAATGGAATCACTGGGGTCAGTTTTAGGGGAGCCCCGAAACTTGTAATTGACACTTCCGAAGTCACCTATAATTTCGGTGGAGCATTCACCAAGAGCAACCGAAAAAGCACCCACATTGATAAATATCTCAGCACGAAGGACCGAGTTGAAGACTTGGATGTTGAATCTTCAGGAATGGATTTATAATCAGAATCGAAAATTATCTCTTCTCAAATCACTTCACGTATAAATCTGAAAAAGCTTTTTTGGTCCATGATGCTGACGTTTGCAAACTAACGACTCCAACAATAAGTGGTGGGGATGGATTTGCACCTGCCTTCAAACGGATAATGAAAGAATGCCATACGCCAGCCCATGGAAGAGTTCGGGGTAGCATTCTTGGTGTCAAGCTGAATGATTTTCGGAGTCCAACAAAAAGGTCCTTCCGAAATGAAGCTGGTGACAGTGATGATGAGGCCGAGAGCATGATCCCTGACTTAAGGACTGATTCTATTTGAATTTGTTAATTTAGAGATAAAACGGACTAAAACTCGTGACCCTAATTATATCAAATAAGAATCTGAAATCAGTTTCCTAACGAAGGATCTGATGAAAGAAGCACGAACCAAGGCTCTTGAGCTGAAAAAGCAGAAAACTGAAGACCTTGAAGAAGAGAAGAAGAAAACTCCAATTCGAAAGGGCCCAGAACGAAAACGTGATGACTCAGCACCACCACCGCTTGAAATATCAAATGAAGATCTTCAGAAGATCGAAGACGATTTGATCAATAAATCAGGAAGTGAATCAGAAGACGAACGATCAACAGAAGCCGTCACAGGTCACAGCAGCATTGTAGAAGACACTGATGACAGCAGAATGGAAGAATAAGGAAACTGAAATTTCGAAGTTCAAAATGGAAAGTTATCTGCCTTAAAACTTCATTCTGTAACTTCTACAAACTCTCCGTACCCGAAATATCCTGACCCAATATCCCCAATCAGAACGACGAAGGCCCTGATAGTTAGAACTTAGCTGAAATGACCAAAGAAAATAAATGCTGAGTCATAGTGTGAATAAGTCATGTCCTCGAAAGAGAAATTGAATGACTCATCAGACCCACATGAATCAGAGTATGACTCAGCAGAAATAACCAACCTCCGCATAGATCATAGGTTCCAGAAGATGACTCAACGGAATATCCCTTTTGAATTTGAAAGGGAAAATTAGAAATAATCTCTCTCCGCACAAATGAGTAATCATTACGCAGTCCTCCACCCCCGCATTTATGTAATACTCTGAATAATCCGCTCCGAATAAAATTTTATTTCCCCAAATTGAAACAGTGTTAATTATATGATAAAATTTATTCTTTTCTGAAAAGAGGTAGAGAGATTGAAGTATGAAAATGCTGAAAAATTTGGTGAACTGAGATTATACATTATTTCAGACATAAATCCGATTTTTTGTGATTCGGAAGGTAAGATAGCTATTCTGAGCGATTGATTCGCACTGTATTCAGGTGATTAAGAAAATCGCCATACGTTTCGCCATGAATCAAACTGAACGAGAATTTGGAGTTGAATTCAGCACGAAGTGGCAAACCAGGCATGACCAAAGCGGGTGGTAAAACGGAACATTTGAAGAAAGGATCTCCAAACCCGGCACAGGCACCTGTGGAAACGCAGAACCGTTTACGGAATTGATCGGCAATAGCTGGCCCAAAGATCTGTTCCACAGAATACTTGACATCACAATCCCGGTTAAAAAGTTGGAGATTCTTCAAAGTCAGAAGAATTATTCTAAGCAGAAGATGATTGGCTGCACAATTCTTCACATCGTCACATTCATAACAAAACCGCAATTGACTGTCGCCTCTGAAACGGACCAAAATGGCATTGACACACCCGCTGAAAAAGTAAGTAAAACAAGCTGTCTTCTTTGTTAGAAAGACAATTTCTGCCAATAAGTAGGATATTCGTAAAGAAAATCAAAATTCTGATATATTTACCTAGTGGTAGAATGATATTCGGGATGAACATATGGACGAAGACATATGGCCATATCTTCGACATATCGGAAGGCGGCTGATGGAATTTCGGTTCCCTGAAGATGAAACTCGGAAAAGGGACTAATTTTCTGATGGGTGTGAAGAACGACCTGGCGACAAATCCACTTTCCAAAACCAGCGAAACGGTCTAAATCAACACCAATATGACCTTCAACAGCAGGGCCTCGTGAAACAGGCCGTTGACACAACAGAATGAAAGCATGAGCCTCTGCCGCCTTTCGACCTCTGAAATAGGAATGGGAGATCCGATAGAAAAATGATAAATAAGTTATGATCGGAATAACTAAAATTTATAAAAATCTTACCGAGCGGGACTGTCACGTGCGACAGTCTTGTACTCCTTATCACTTCTCCCAGGAATCAGAAATACACAGGACCCCAATTTTCGTCGATCGTGCATATCACGGGCACATCCGTCACCATGTGAATAATGACGAGGATACGAAGCAGATGCAGCATGAAGAATTTTGGTGTCGTCAGCACGAATCAGAAATTCACCAACTAAACTGATACCCCGATCACCCATGATGGAATGCGAATAGCATGTCGAATAGCGTTCCAGACAATAAGGACAAGCACTGAAAAACGGAAATAAAATATATCTATAGCTTGAATATGGATAAATGTAATATTTTCATCTCTGAAAATCATAAAATACTCACCGACAGTGCTGAATAAAGGCTTCCATAGAAGCTTCATACTTCTCCATCCCTTCGTCACTGTCTGGATCCATGATGACGGGGTAGAAGGTGGCGTTACAGGTTGATGCGGAAGTCAAGAAAGGGGAGGGTCGGCGACTAAGAAGACGATTCAGAAATGCAAGTGGCCGTGATGAAAGTGAATCCAAAGTGTCGTAAGGGCCGCGCGTATCTTGCTTATACTGCATTTCATCCCACAATAATCTGAATGAAAATTAGGACTTTGAATCAGTCGGATCGCTCAATGTTCCTCGAGCGCTATTATTCTAGAACTGAATTCAAATTAAAAGTCTCACCTATACTCAGCAATCTCAGAGACGTCAGCAGGGGAGGAAGCATTCACGAAGGCAGCAGGAATTGATTCTCGAACGACTAAACCATCGGCGGTGAATTCATATTCGGTCTTGACGGCCATACGTGCGTAACGAGTCAGCTCTCCAAGGGGCAACGCGTATGGCGAACGGGAATCGAACCAAGACTGATGGCTAAAAAACAGAAAATCAGATCAATAAAATAAAAACGCCGAAACTTACAGTGCAATTATGTCAAGCTCACTTTGACTCAGAATACGATAAGGGCCACTCAGAACACGAAGTCGAATGCGACGCGGCATCACATAATCACTCGAAGTGATTTTCGAAACAAGGTCATCGTCAGCGTCAGTATCGTCTGGATCAGAGTATCCAGGCTCAAACATTCCAGGCTCAGAGGCTTTCGCAGCATCAGTCAAAGCTCTTTTCGTGTCCGCAACAGAGGGCAGAGTAGAAGCTCGAACCGCATTCTCAAAATCCAAATCATGAGCATCCAGAAAGGCGTGATCTAGAGCCTCGATCACTTGGGCAGGATTCGCATTCGGACAGTCATCAAGAGACTGAAATCAAAATTAATATTTATCTCTGATAGGACAGACTTATCTTACCTCGATAAATCGGATCGAGCTCACATAAGAGACGTGATAATTGCTTGAATTAATTCTCTCATATACCAACTGAGAAAACCATGAATCACGTCTCTTATTGAAGATAACGTTGGGGTGCGGATCTCCGAATGACTCATAAAGACGTCGGCGCTCATCAGCTTGTCGCTTCACTTCTACACTCAAATCCAACAGTGAGACAGCTGCAGCAAAATCAAGCTCCAAGCCTTCGGAAAGTAGCTTTGACAGGTGTTCAATCGGAAAAATATCATTGATAGGAACACCAAGGTCACCCACACAGTTGCTGAGCAAATAAGATGTGACTCCCGGCAAGCACACCTCCAGAGCATCGGAAACTTCTGTGCCACGAATCTTGCCATAAGCCGACTTGACAAATGACTTATTCAACCGCTGAAGGGCGCTAAAACAACAGTTATCAGAAACCGAATTGGGATATAGACTTACGTATACAGCCGGATGGTATCATGATACGACCAATCTCCTTGCATTGAAAAATTAAGGAACTCATTGATCGCAACCTTCTCAGATGGATGAGAATAGAAGTGCTGGAAAATTTCCAGAAACAGAGGGGTGACCTAAAAAATAAGATCAATCAGGGTTAACAGAATGTTAAAAGCTCGTACCAAGTTATCAAACGTCTCTGAATCTTTCTTCAAAAGCAAATCGAGCAGCTCAAGCAGGTTGGGGACGGTAGGACGGCCATCAGCATCACGAGCCGATATTTTCAACCTCAGCAGAAGAGCATGAGTCACAGGGTATGACTCAGCTGAAAAAATCATCAAATCAGGAATTTCTCAAATAAAAATGGAATTTCACAATCCAAAATCACTTTTCTTTTCAAATATTTTTTTTAATACTAAAAATTCTCAGCTAAAATTTCTAACCAAATTTTGAGAATCTAGAAAGTTTAAGAAAACGAAATGAACCAATCAGAAGGCGAGAACAGAAAACAGCGCCATCAGATTCAACCAATCAAAAGCCGAAGAGGGGAACGAACCATATTTCAGGTGCAGAATAGGTAAGATCCCCCCGGAGGCGGATATATCAAAGGACCCGAGAACAAGGGGCAATGTGATCCCTAGTCATAGTATCAAGCCGAGATAATTTGACTCTCTCGGCTAGAGTTAGGTATAAAATCTTTATAACGCTTGGATGCAGATAAAAATCTGAGTTCAAGCGCGATAAATATAATCAGATACAACCAGAATACCATATTATACTAATACACCCCTTAACCCATTATTATTACTCACTAAAATTTTATTTAGGCCAAATATGATTCAAGCAGAGGCACCAGCAATACGTTCATCAGTGAAGCGCCATCGAGCCGGAAAGCTGCCAACGTAACGATCTGCTTGAAGCGAAGCCAGGGCCAGGAGCCGACAGAGGCGGGCGAGGCAAAAATAGAGCAGCAGCAGAAAATTTATAAATTACTGATAGCATAAGCTCAGAAATCCCGAAAGGGTACTTAATAAAGTATAATAATAATAATAATAATAATTGAACAGATACAATCTGTCAAAATCGGGGATAATAGTTTCCCTATGGAATAACTGAATGTCAAATCCGCTAAAACCGATCAAAATCCAAAAAACCGACATAAATACGGATTTTAGCCGATAGTGCACTGTCTTGTCGGATTTTTTTGGAATTAAATGGTATCAAATGGTAAAGAGGGAGGCCTCTTCTCGAAGGTTATTTGGTCCAAATTCAACATGGGGAAAAATAGGGTCGACGACCATCGGGAAGATTCACCCCACTTTATCAATTTCGTTTCATTCCTTGACAAATATCTGTGAAATGGCATAATGCAAAATCTGTCCTCGTGTTCTATGCGAAATAAATAAACTTCAATTTCACCAAAAAATTCAACGAAAATTGACCAAAAAATTGCTCAAAAAATTATTGAAAATTAACCTTAACAGTTGCGCTTTTTTTGTCAGTTAACTGACAAATGGGTCTAAATCGAAGATATCACCCACAAGATGGGATCATAGGTAGAAAACGTTTCAAAAGACTCCCCTAAAATTTTACGGTGAATCATTTGGTGAAATAAAAAATTTTGGAAGTGAAAATTTTAACTTCCGATAAAACCGGAAATGGACCGGAAGTGATGTAATGCGATCCCTAAATCAAATATTGAGCCTATAAAGAATACACACATGTTATTTGTTGAGTTCTTATGCCAGTGATATTGCTGTTATTCCGGTCATGTCAGTTTCTGTCAAAAAAAGTTCGCGCATCGACTCAAAAAAAAGCTCAACTGTTAAAATTCAAAATTGCTCCATAGCGCCACCAAAATATCCGATTTTTAGGAATCAGTTTAGCTTATGCCTCCAAATGAGCTGCCAAAAATGCTCGCTCACGCGTTTTTTGAAATTTATTAGGTTGAAACTTATTTTTTGGTCATGTGTAGGAATGGACATGCGAAAAATCTCATATTTTATGAGTGACTTTTTTAATATTTGGATGATATTTTCTGGTGAGTTTGAACATGCTTGTTCCGAGAATGGTAGTCATTAACCCCTTTCCGTGAATTGTGGACAAAAAACCCACATTTTGGGAATATCGTGCAGCATCATTTGTGGACAAAAAATCCACAGAAAAATTAAAAACTTTTTTTTGGGATTATCGTGGAGCGTCATTTGTGGACCAAAAAAACCAAACTTATTTTATAAGGAAAATATAAAAATCTTGTCTCGTTTCCAAGTTAATAATAATAACGTTTCCGAGTTAATATTGATGATTTCAAGTTAAAAGCGGTGTTTCCAAGTTAAGATTGTTTCTGACTTATGTTTCAAAGTTAACTATTACCGAAAAAATATGTGTGGATTTTTTGTCCACAAATGACGCTCCACAGCGTTCCCAAAATGTCCCAGATAGGGGTTAATTTTTGAGGTCAATGCCACGTGTTCAATTCAGATTTTTTTCAAAAAGCATCAAAAAAATCGCCCGATGGTTTTAATATTTTCTTGAATTAAAAAAAATCATTTTCGCAAAAATGTTCTATTTTAAGTTCTAAAATAACTTATATCTAGCGAATAAAAAATGATCGAAATGACCGAAATCAAAATTTGTAACGTTCGGAAAATCTGTGACGATATTTTGTTCAGCTTTGTCACATTTGTCTCAGCTGTAGACCGCATCGGTCAGATTCGTCCCAGATTTGTCCCAGTCCCATTTTTCGTAAATTAAACGAAAAAATACGGATTTTGATATAAACTGGTTAAAAATGGCATTTTCCCACGTTTATTGAATTATATTATCGCATTAGGACACGGTCAATGAAGCTGTTCCAACAATTGCTGAAATTGATAAGATAATACAACATAAAGGTGGCCTTAGACGATGATCCATATTTCAGTTTTATATCCCTAGTTAATGTCAGTGTGATTTCTCGAAAATATTAAATAGGCTCATTTGATACGAAACGTAAGCTGTGAGTTAAATAGCCCAAAGTTGAATTTTGCTAGTTAAATTCAAATTAGCCCATTTTTAGTTATTGGCTAATTTAACTCAAAAAAGCCCATTCTTATCCTATTTAATTCAAAATAGCCCATTTTCAGGTCATTTGAATTCAAATTAGCCTATTTCAAGACGACACGAATTCAAATTAGCCCATTTTGGTTCATTTTAGTAGTAATTAGCCGGTTTTAGGCATTTATATCCAAATTAGCCCATTATAATTGAAATTGGCCCATTTAATACCATTTGAATATGAATAACCCATTTCAAGCCAATTTAAATTCAAATTAGCCCTAAAGGCTATTCTCAGCTTTCACATGGATAAAAATGGCCCGATTTCCAAAAAATCGCATGATTATCGAAAATTGTATTTGAAAAGTAAAATAATTGGGCTAATTTGAATTCAACCGAATAGGTGAAGGCACCTGATCTTTAATTTTTGGGCTATTTCGGAGAACCCTTCTATTCAAAAATATTGGATCACCGGTTCCTTATAAATGGATCAATAAGATATGTATTTCGTTTGTCTTTCTGTGGCATAAAATAAAATTTATTTCAGCAGTAATATTGTCTTCAAGATACTGCTCGTTTGGAAATTTGGGCCGAATGACCATCAGGAAGACGCACCTAATTTCGAATTTTTAAGTGTCAAATTATTCCGTCGGAAGCTAAATCGGTAAATCCGTTTCAGGCTTTTAGATCTGAAATCTTAAATCTTGACACCTTGGTAATTTAAAATTTCAAATTAAAAATTTCGAGTCAAAAAATTTCAAAAATTTAATTTTCAAATTTCCCGGTTTGAGCCAATTCCACGTTCAAAAATTAAAAAGTCAATTAGGCCAGCTCAAATCTCGGCTCAATTATCAGCTGGAAGTCGAAAGATTTTCGACTCGAAACTCATTCTCAGGTTGGTTATCTTGAATTTAAAAGTTGAAACTTAAAATTCATCGTGTGTGATCTGAGAGTCACTTTTGATCATGCGTAGGGTGAATTCTCTGGGGATACCGGGTTCCAAAATTTTTCCAGGTTTTATATTTGGATTTCATTCAAGAATAACTTAGGACAAAAATGACGAAAAGGACTTTCCTATTACATAACAAGATTCTGTTACGTAATAATTACGTTACAAACCCAAATCGATATAGTTTGTTTTTAACCCAGAACTATCAGATTTGATATGCTTCAAGGGTAAACTAAGGCAAAAATAACGAAAATGACCTTCGTATTACATAACGGGAATTTCTGTTACGTAATGATTACGTTAAAAAACCAAATCGTATTGGTTGGTTCTTCACCCACAACATTCCAGATTTTATTTTTGGATATGGTTCAAGGATAAACTCAGGCAAAAATAACGAAAATGACCTTTGTATTACATAACGGGATTCTGTTACGTAATAATGACGTTACAAACCCAAATCGTTAAGGTTTGTTTTAGCGATATTCATAAGCGATAAATTAAATGCCATTCCTAAAAATTTCTGTGATTTCTCGCGAAGAATTTCTAGAGTTTCTTGATCTGTAGAAAATTTGTCAACATTTTCGTGTTAACAATTTTTACGCCTTATGTCAACATTTTCAAATCTGTCCAAAAATCAAATGTAGCGTCATTTTTGTAAAAATCGGACTTTTTTGGTCGAAACCATCGATTTAATGTGTGCAAGTTCAAGAACTAGTGTTCGACTCCAATGTGGGACCCCCTATAAAATGATGCTTTTGAAGCTAATGAATGTTATGCATTAAGGATGTCAGATGGCGGTCAAGTTAAGGACCATAAATCATTACAGAAATCAAAGTCATTTTCCTAATCACCTTGGACCGGATTCTTGTCGCTGATTATGGTCGCGATTCAAGTTTATGGTCGTGATTCTTGATTTAATTGGACCATTTTATCAAAATTCAGTTTTTTCTTTTGAAAAATTAAGTTCTTGGAAACAAATAAAGGGGGGGTCACATATTAGAGTGAAACGCCCGGCCTGATGAAAATATCAATTTTTAGCTTTTAACTCCCCAGTGACAGAGATTTTTCCCTTTTCATACTTCGCTTTAATTTCATTCACTTCTCCCAAGTGATAAAAGTTATTAAACTATGAATAATTTTTAAAAATACTAGAACTGTTGATCTTGATTTCGTGAGAGAAAGTTTTTACAGAAATCATCACATGACGCCGTAAGAACGGTTTTCGTTTTAGCCCAAAAGGGAAAATGTCCTGAAATAGGTCATTTGTCACCGGGGAGTTAAAATATCAATTTTCAGCTTTTAAAATGGCTTTTAACCACGCCCTTAAATATTTAAAATTTTCAGCGTGGGTGGATTTGCCTGGGTGTCAAAATTCATATTTTTATGACATAAGAAATGTTCAAAGGCGTGTTCCACTCTAGACTGTACAAGTCCAGATGTAACAATCCAGCTATCTTTCTATACTTAGGATGAATTCCGAGAAAATTTCAAAACTTTCATTTTTAAGCCTAAATTGTCATTTTCGATGGAAAATAACAAATATGGTAACAAGGGTGAATTCGTGGATTTTTACGAACTCTTCCTGTATATGATTTCCGCGATTTTCCTGAAAATTGCCATTTCGATAATGACTATTTTCGTGAAAATTTTAAAAATCATATAGGGTGAATACGTAAAAATCCAAGGTATCACCCTAGTTATTATTTTTGTGATTTTTCATCAAAAATGACAATTTAGGCTTAAAAATGAAAGTTTTGAAATTTCTCAGAATTCACCCTACCTATACTGTATGATTTTCTAGTTATTTCCGTACATGCATGCTTTGAACGAATGTTCTTGTTTAAGAACGTTCTTGGATGTACACGAATAAAATCCAAATTTCGAACATGCCTTATGAACGTGATTCCGAGAATGAAAAAGTTGAAAATCAATTTTGAATCATTATTTGTCAAAAATTCAAAAATTCGGTTTCATTTCAAATTTTCTCATGGTGTATTTTCCGTGGTTTCAAAACTGTTCTATTCACCAAATTTCATGACCAAAAAATCATGAAATTCATGAAAATTGAGGAATCAGGCGACTATTATTTTTCTCGTCATTCCAGACACGTTTTAGAAGTGGGTCACTCGGGACTATGTCTAGGGGTGTTCTGGATCTAAAACTGTTTCCTAAATAAATAATCTTCGAAGTAAAAATAATCAGTGTTCGGCAAAGATTTTAGACATAAAAAAAAATCCTAGAATAACCTTTTCTCGGTGGGATATTTAACAGTTGCGCTTTTTTTTGTCAGTTAACTGACAAAAGGGTCTAAATCGAAGATGTCACCTACAAGATGGGGTCATAGGTTAAAAACGCTCCAAGAGACTCACCCTTAAATTTTACGGCGAATCATTTGGTGAAATAAAAAAATTTGGAAGTGAAATTTTTAATTCCGATAAAACCGGAAATAGACCGGAAATGACGTTATGCGATCGTTAAATTGAGTATTGAGCCTATAATAGGCTAATTTAAGAACACACACATGTGATTGGTTAAGCTCTAAGGCTACTGATATCGCTGTTATTCTGGTCATGTCAGTTTACTGACAAAAAAAAACTTCGCGCATAGACTCAAAAAAAAGCGCAACTGTTAAGGGTGTGAAGTCCATTTTTGAGAATTTTATGAGAAAATTCTGTAATTTTTGCCCAGGCAAATTTTGAAAACTTGATTTTCTCTCAAAGGTTAAATGCAAGTTCAAGACCGAGTGTTCCACTCAAATGTGTGACCCCCTATATTCAACCAGCATTGATTTGAGTAAAAGGTAATTTTGAGAGAAAATTGACTTACTAACGAATTAGTAAAAATTTTGAAATGAACGGAACGGAAGAATTTGAGGTTGAAGGTAGTTGTTACTAGCATGGTTCATAATTGCAATCATGAAAATACAAGTTAAGACTACCAATCGAATCCATCAAATTTTTTGATCTCAGACCTGATTCCAGCGAAATAAAAATAATCGATTTTTTGAAAAATTTTAGATGATTTTTGAAAATTCTAAAATATCACCAGAAAAATCATTTTTTGATGCCCTAAAATACCAAAAATTTGTTTTTGGAAATATGAATGATTAGATTTCGACGGAAATTATTCTGAGATCAACCATGACTAGGTAAAATTTCCGTGAGAAAAGTGATTTAAATTACCATGGTGGACTATTTAAATACTTTTCTGGGGTGAACTTGGCCCAAAACGTTGGTGACCTTCGTTTTTACGTCACTTGGCCCTATTACGTAACAATTACGTAATAATCTCAAAATCGCAATGATGAGTTTACCTTCAGAGCCTTCAGAGCCTTTGATCATCAGGTTTATTTTTAATGATTTATTTCAGTGTCTAAATTAAGGGTCACGTGAGGTCAGTAGGGGACATGGTCACTTGAGGACATTGTCACTTGGGGACATTGTCACTTGGGGTTATGTTAACTTGGTAATGTCGATCACTTTGGGTCACTTAGTAACCATGACGGTTCTAGTTCAAGTCCATTTATCCAATCAGTATTGTCCGCAATTCTACTGAAAAATGTTGACTTATTAAAAATAATGTTGACATTTTTAAAATAATATTGACAAATTTTTTCCTAGTGAATTATAAGCCCCTTGCTTCGGGAATGCATAAAATATCTTCTCTGGCATAATTAATTCTTCTTCAGACTTGATTCGTTTCTTCAATCACTCTTCCTAATTGGATAGTATCTTAATTACATTCATCAGATTGTTTATCTTGTTGAGCCTTTTTCTAGGGAGGGATTGTACCTTGAACACACAAAATTACTTTACTAAAATTGATATAGGGGGTGAACTAGGGTGTTGACCATTTCGAATCGACATTTTCGATTAGAAATTTTCGAGACAAAATTGACGCTTGGCAGTGTATATGACGTTGTGATTTTCGCACCCACTTACCGTGATAAACAAACAAAATACACCAAAAAATCACCCTAGTTATGAGCTCCCGAAAAATCGGTCTGCTGGAAAAAAATCCACCGAAAAATCAGCCTCACTGAAAAATACGGCCCCAAAAATCACCCTAGTTAGAGGCTGATCTTCAAAACTTGACCCATTTAAAAAATAACCACAAAAACCCGTGTTAGCTCATCCCCGAAAAATCGGTCACCTAAAAATCAACCCGTAAAACACGATAGTTATGAGCCGACCTTCAAAACTCAGTTCCCTAAAAACCCCCAAAACACCCAGTTATGAGCTGACCCCAAAAACTCGGTCCTTTGAAAATACGCCCCAAAAATTACCCTAGTTATGAGCTGATCCCGAAGACTCGGTTCCTTCAAAAACGCTCGAAAAACCCTAGTCATGATCTGACCCACAAAAACTCGACCCTTAAAAAACCCTTAAAAATACTCAAAAGTTATAAGCTGGTCCCCGAAAAGTCGAACCCTTCCCGAAAAAACTCGAAAATGTTATTTTATGTTCGTTTTTAAGATTTCAACTTTTTCGTGAGTCACACCCTAGGTCACCCTAGGTCAAGGATTTTGCGATTGAACAGGGTGGTCCGGGGAGGCTCCACACACGTGTAATTAATACTACTACATTTTATTATGCTATCAACACGCTTTCGCATCTGCATACTCTTGGTCAATAAAA
>SCLD01004657.1:0-19499 GCA_004367895.1 Oikopleura longicauda
GATTTGTCGATTACATTTGACAAATTGTTCCGTCGGTAATCCCCATTACATTATTATGGAAGAGGTGCCATATGAGAAAGTTGACTTTATCATAATTATAATAAATGGGTATTGACTGACGGGGAGTGGAACATCAAGAGAGCAAAAATGATCACGATGACGTAGATAATGTCACAATTTGTGATGTACTAGGTATTAAACTTGGCATTTTCAATGATCTCTGATTCTTTGATCACGAGGAAGTCTGCAACTTCCGTCCGGTTCCTCATAACCCTAACCGCACGATCTTTTCCATATTTTTTTTGTTTGGTGGGGAAGAAGATGCCTTCATTGGCAAACTCATTCGAATATATTTTTCTGTCCATGGTTTGGTTACTATACGAATTTAAGTCGTCATCGATTACATGACAGCTTAAAGTCTAACGCTTAAGTTGAAGCAAATTAATTTATAATACTGCATAATAATAACAATAACTTTCGTTCGGGTTACTTTCGTTTCCAAACTTCGCCTAAATCTAGACTGAAGACTTTTATCACTTTTAAAGAGCTTTTCTGACGTGATGAACAACGAGCGTGTGAGGTATTCTTACCACCTGACTGCTGACCCAAACCACGCCAAGTCCGGACACTGCGGTTAAAAGATGCGGTTTCGCCCCTCTACGTAATACGCGTTACACATGGTGCTTGTGTCATGTTTGGTACCTTGGAAACCGGTAAATTATCATGTTTGCTTCCGGTTTCCAAGGTACCAAACATGACACAAGCACCATGTGTAACGCGTATTACGTAGAGGGGCGAAATATAATTGATAATCAGCAACATAATACGTTTGTGTGAAACCTCACGAACAGGTACTGTAGAACCGTCTCATGTCAGCGAACTTGTTGATATACAGTTTTCAACAGGTGAAAATAAGCCTTGTATTGGCTGTCAGCTGTCTAACCACAAACACACTTTTTCTTTTTACGAAACCTATGTATAAAATGAGATTAGCCATGTCAAGAAACACCATCGACGTGTCAATCACGAGCGGAATTTACATTACACCTGTCAATCGTATCATGCTTGTGCTTGACACACCGATGTTGTTGCTTGACAGGGTTTATCTCGATTTATAGTTTGGGTTTTCGTGGCATTTCTAATTACAACGTATTACAGTAACGGTTCTCAAATAGCCAGAAAAGATAAACTGTGGGAGACAATATATCAACGATGACAACAACGACAATCATAACAATCGAGTTACAAACGTGAAAAGCCAAGTCAGATGTTCTTGTTTCAAACTCTGTTTGAGAATGTCATTGTTGTTTACTTGTCAAATGCTAATCTCAATTTATTGTGCGGTTTTTTGAAAAAAATATTTCACCGGTAATTCGCTTGACATTCAGCAGCAGGTCGGTCGACGTGACATGGTGATCTCGACATAAAAGCCAGTTATTTCATAATAGCGCATGTGTATGTTAGTTTACTTCCGCAATAAAGGTTCCTGTTGGGTTTCACCGGGGACAGTCAGTGTCTAAACCTATCACCGGTAATCCGTCGAACTTGGCGTCTTGTCCTTATGTTGCGACGATAAGACTAGATTGGTTACAATAATGACAGTTTTGTCACTGACAAATGGAAAATATTAACGGATTTTTGATAATGGGAAACTCACACTTTATGTGACTAAATTAGACACCACAAAATTGAGACAGATTTTGATTTAAACATCATCGCTTAACTTCACACCATTATCAATGGCGAGCATGTTCACACCATGTCACCAGTTAAATAGAGATTGATCTGACTTGGTGTGAAGAACAGACATGTTTCACATCAAGTTCATTTCGATAAGCTGGTACGCGATGAAAAAACACCTGGAAGGTCATTAAACCCCTCTGACAGATTTTGTTTCTTGACGTACAGACAGAGTTAAGTCCTCGCATAAAATAAAAAAACTCTTAATTTTTATAACCGATGATTGAATTTGGACTCATCAAGCAATCCATGGACCTGCCCAGATTCTCGGGCATGAAAAAATGAGATTGAAATAGTCACGTGTTAACACCATAACAAAAAAGTCACCATCATCATTACTGTCAAATCGCGACGCGTCATCAAACAAAAACATTGTTTTTCAACCTAATAAAAAATCAGGCGGTTATCGCGAGCTCGGTTTTAGTGACGACACAAATCGCCAGCGACCACAGCGCTGTTATACTGACGTTGGTTCACGAGACCTTCAAGATCAATCAAAAAGTGGTTGCCAGTCGTCGTTGGCCCATATGAGTTACTACGCAGTTATTAAAATGTCAATTGAAGGCGACAAGGCCTGAATGATAATCCTAATTAGATTATAAAATACTATTTTTAACACTATGGCTCATTACTACAGGTTAAATTGGACGTAAAATGATCTAACTTGATCATTCTAATAAAATTAGACTTGGTAATGTTGAAGAAATAACGAAACATGGGTGATAACATGTTGACCTTACACACTCGATCGATAATTATCAAAGACAATTTTTTTGTTATACGACGTCGACATCTCGGATGTCAGCGACTCGCCAAAAACGTTTTTGAGTACCCATGAGAAGCGTTTCTGTGTGAACCAAATGTTGAACGTCTCGTATGATGAAGTATAGGGGATAATAATAAATAAACCACGGTTTTCGGATTGTGTGTGCGCATGTGCTCTTGAGCCCATAAACATGATTTCTGCTGATAGCGTACCTTTCCTTTTCCTCCTCTAATCGTAAAACTGTTCAACAGTTAGCGCCTCGGATGTTTCCTCTCTACCAAGGTATAAAACCAGTTACTTCCCCAGTCCAGAAACTCAGAGTTAAATAGAAAACGTAAGTATCTACTGAAAATGGCCGCACCACTTTCATGCGCCGTCGCACCGGCCCTGTTCCAGACCACTTGCATGGACAATTTGGTCATCAAGATTGAACGTAAGTCAAAAGAGAAAATTGCATGTTGCACTAACGTATTTGTTCAGCAATCATCGCTGTGTCCGCTCCTTATTGCCCTACTCCTGCTGACCCCCTTGTCACGTGCTCAGAGTTACCAGATAACACATGTCTGTGTAACGATGGTACCAAGCCGGCTCCAATTCCGGCCATGTCCACCAATTGTTTCACGAATGCCTATGAGTCCTTGACTCTTGCTGATCTCCTCGTCAGTCCCGAAGGCGATACCAATGACACTGGCAACACGTGCACTGCCGCGGCCAAATCCAAGACCGCTCTCACAGCTGATGGAGACAGCACTGACAATAAGTTCTGGGGTGCTGCCACTCTGGAGGACGCCGTTGGCAGCGATGCCATTTACTTCTCCGCCTCATCCTGTGGCATTCAAGGCGCGGTTACAGATGTTTCTGGCACCGACTACATGCAATTCAAGACAACGCTCATGTCGTCATTTAGCGCCAACACAGGCGACATCCTCACTGACGTAAGCATGACATGACATGGTTTTTAAACAGCATAATACTCAAATAATGTAGCAAGAAATGCTGGAGACTGACATCATCTGCAACTACGAACTGAGCGTCGATGGCATCATGGTCGCCATTACGCCGCAATTGGATGCCGTCGATGAGGCAGACAAGTAAGTGATTGTGTACTGAGGAGCCATGAATAATCGTCCTTAGAATTGACCAGGACGAGGATACCAATGAAATCGCCGAGACCGAAGTCACCACTGCCGTCACCCAGAACGGTAACGCTTACGTCGCAGACGCCAGTGGCAACTTCCCCGACGTCACCCTTGGCAGCGCAATGAAAATCGACTTCACCGCAATCGGCGAGTTGACAACGGGTTACTACATTGAGTCATGCGTTGCTAACAACGAGGTTGCTGACAGCGGCGCCACTACTTACAAAGAACTCGATCTCGTGACTAGCGGTTGTGCGTCACTTGTCTCCGACGCAACTATGACAACAATCAACCCCACGTTAGACGCCACGTCTACCGCCCTTTCATTTGATCAGTTCGCCTTTGTCGACTCAAGTGAGTAAACGTGCATATTTTATTTAAATTAATTTTGAACCAAAGCATCAACATTCGACGCGCCCGTGCTCAAGTTTGAGATGAACTGCGTCCTCAAGTTCGGCACCGCTCCAACTGCAGATGACTGTGCTCCGGATGGACGTCGACGACGACGACGATCGATGCAAAGCAGCGATAGCACGGAGGTGACCGTCTCATTCCCGGTCAGCGCCGAGGGAGACATGATCTACTCTGACGGCATTGCCACAGCCGCCGGCAAGCCCAAGTCAGCCGATAGCGGAGGTAATTGCTTATTGTGTATTACTTGCCTTTTAATTTTAACTTTTAGCAACGGAAATGCTGATGTCAGCCATGGCAACCGCCGGATTCCTCCTGCTCTAAATCCGGTCCACTACAATCTCTGATTCAATTCAAATCTCACACAATGTTCCCCCAGTCGGTCAAAACTACAACGCACCTGTCATTTCGAGCACATTTCAGCCGCCTTTTGGTGTGTCCGGCGTCGTGAACGGCCAATAAACGACGACTGGCACCTGGGTGTACCTGGATCCGATCGAAATTGTCGCTTACGTTGCAGTTTTGACTTGGTTTTTCGTCTTTTTTTTACAACCGACGGCATTCAGCCGACAATCACAACACAGGGGACCAATGATGACGTTTTAACATCGCGCCCGTAAACGACACCCTCATCTTTACTCTATGATGCGTTGCGGTTGCGAGGTCTCGGTTGAACAACTACTATGGCGGCGGTTTGACTACTTTGTCATGTCGTACTCTCGTCGTAATACTTTTCTGTCATATAATAACGATAATCAGAGATTTTTTAGCAAGTGTTTCTCCCGTTTTTAATCAAGTCAAACTACACAGTGTCTACGTCGTTCCTTATCTCGTTGTATAATATTAAATATTATATAATTGCCTCTTTACATGCTTTTTAACAAATAAACTCAGACAACAAAAAACGAACTTGTTTTCTTCATTGCACTCATGAGATGATTTCGATAAAACGGGAAATGCTCGTCCGGCCGATGGCATCGTCCCCGAAACAACGCCAGACCTAGCATGTTATACTGTAGTTAGAACAGAATTGATTTACTGCTCATTTGAGACGTCTTTTAGTTATTCGTCTAGAGTTCATTATCTAACCGCGCGGAGATTTTATGATGCGGTAACTACAACCTAGTACTATTTAAATAGTACTACCTTTTCCCTATAACAGCGCTTGTTCGATGTGAGCAAGTACGGAATGATAATGGTTGAGCTGAATGCAATCCACGTGCACGCCTGGTAAACGGGTGCCTTGATCGGCACGGAGAAACGCATGAGATTGAGCGAATTGTCACAGAAATCAGGCTTGCCCATGCATGTCAACACGAAGAGATGCATGCCAATGTCGGGAATCTGTGGTGGAGTGGAGGAGGACAAAATTCTGACAGTCTATTAGACCGGCCGACAGTAGCCTGGTCAACCTAGTCAAGTGTATTGTGGCAACAATCAAATCCAAGTCTGGCCGGATGTATGGTTAGTTAAATATAATCCGGGCTCAAATACTCAGACTCAAGTCAGTAAGCATATCATCCAATAATTCCATAATTTGTAACCAAGACATAATTAAAACTAAGATAAAATACTTTGTCTCTCCCCCACTACTAACCCATAAAATGACAGCCGAGGCGACGGTGAAACATAAAAAAATGGTGAAACGTTTTTCGTGGTTGACTGTGGTAACAAATTTAAAAAATATCGTGTACGTAAGTTAGTTAAGTAATTTAAACACTAAATTTGCGAAATGCGCCGCGTCGAATAACTCCGCAGGCGGTCGATTGTCACTCGACTAGTGGCAGCTCCGGCGGTGGTTGAGTGATTTGGCCGGACACGTTTGAACTCGCACCGCTCGCACACGTCGTGCGACTCATCGGTGAACATATTGTTGAGGAGTTTACATTTGCACGGTTTCACATTGTTTTGATGTACTAGTAGTGTAAAATGCTTATTCTGCCTAATTAGAACTTGTTAAGCATCGTCAACTGATTTTCCAGACGCTGACTTGTCTTGAGTGACGATGACGGAAGTGAACTACTGAACGACTTACGACTGCGACGTCGATTATTATGATGTGACAGCGCCGCGGTTGACTCGACACGTGGAATAAAAACGGCATTGTCATGATGGGCACCACGGGTAGCTGTGTGTTTGTGGTTTGGGTGAGGTTAGTACGTGCTTGTTTGACTTAGTAGATATAAAATTGTTAGGCCACCATTCCTGTCGCAGTACAAGCAATTGGCAATTGTCGCTGTTGTACTGGCTCGGTGGTCACTTTGCGTTGTTTCTTCCATTTTTTGCGCGATGTTGGCGAAATTAGAATTTTCGAGTAGGCACTTGATTTCTTGTTCAACTCCAAAATGATCAAAACGACAATGACAATGTTGAAAATGAGCGGAATGGCGTAGACGATAATGATTTGGACGACGACGGTTAATTGTAGGGCGAAAATGTACTGCTGCCCATCACTACCATCCGGCACTTGTTTCGCCAGTGCCAATAGTACAAATCTTTCGAGCCGTTTCCGGGTGACAAAACAAAATACACTATCGCTCCGGAAGAACGAGTCGGCATAGAAACCATACGATGCCTTTTAAAAGGACGAGTTTAAATTTACTGTGTTACCGGATGTTGAGAATACCTGCACTGTGAACATGACCAAAATAGACCAAACACAAATGGCGACGCATCTAATTATAACGAACCGCTCGGTATACTGTCTAAGTCTTTAAGTGGCAATAAATTTACGATTCATATATGTATGAACTACAATCAAGATCTTTAACTCCATTGCCCAAATTCAATCGGCGAGACGACCATGCGATATCGGACCAGGATAATTATACAACTTGAATACATAACCACTGACTCTGAAACACGTTGACTGTAGCCAATCAGCCCACATAGACTCTTTGGTACACTTTGTCGTAAAGTGGTCTCCCAGATGTGAAACGGCATAATCAGGCTGAGCACCAGATTAGCTGTTGAAATCAAAATCATGTTGATATAACCGGGGCCGATGTCCTCGCGCGAGTTGCACGACACCGAGATGCACATGATATTGATGAAGCAACTTCGTAAAACTCAACATCTCTCTAGTTATGTGACCTAACCCATCAAAATCAGGTCGTTGATGACGACTTTATACTACAAACATAACTGTCGAAAGACATAAATTATGGACTTAACAATTGTTGAGTCTCATATCCCTGATGCAGGTGACAAACGTACAAACCAATAGACCAACTGGATACTCTCCATCGTTCTCTGTAAAATTATTATTACTGAGCCCGTTCATTACTACGAATGAGCGTTATTCTGTGTGAGATGAGTTGTTTGAAATTGTTAGCACAATATGGTCGACCAATGTGCATCATATGGGGCAGATGGGATCAGAAGATACACAGGGTACAGAAAGAATCTCACTGCTTCGATAAGTTCAATGTTTGAGTGCGTGACTATTTTTGAACCTCAAAGTTCGTATCAAATCCAATTTTGATCATTTATTTTAATCACATAGAGCAAATATTCTGAGCAAGTACAAGAATATATAAATAATGTCACTGTGGAGGCCAATAGCAGCGGGTATATGCGAGCCCATGTCGTACTCCAGACTGCCACCGCCGACGATCAGTTTCGTTCCTTATTATTAAATTAAATATCCTAAAAAACTTTATCTGGTACTTACTGTACATCATGAAAAGCGTCATAATTGCAACGGCCAAGCCCATCATGGCAAAGTATAATGCCTCGGAGGGAAAAAATGGGAACCAGATCCATGTGATCAGAAAGGCCAACGAGGCAATTGTGATCATTCCGGTCCATTTGGTCATATCAAACCGTGTGCAAAACGTCAGCAAGGTGACCACCACCACGATCAATAACGTCGTCAAGCCTGCCGCTTTTTGACAGGGTTAAACATTTTTTGACAAGCTTTTGACCTCTTTATCGGGTTAACTGTATAACTTTTAGTATTGTGAATTTCTAATATTGTGTTCAACATCAATCCTATGACATCTTCAAACTCATAGAACTTGCACAGCGAACCGATTGCCATTCCACAGCCAAACGAGCCGATCACAGACAATATAATATTCCACGGTGACTTGTGTTTGATGTCGCCAATACAGAGAAAGGCAAACGCACAGACCACATAAATCGTCCACCCAATCGGAATGTTCAACCAGGCGTCTTTATAGGTGAAAACGTCGCTGACGAAAAACGCAATCGTGCCCGCCGTTATCGCCATGAATAAGATGAGCCACAGGTACACCTTGCGAATGAACTTATTTCGATTAACAGGCTCGGCAAAGGGATTCTCCTTTTGCTCGGGCTCAATTGGGACCATTTCGCCATACTCATCAATTCTGTACTGTTGCGTTGCCTGAACCGGTTGTTGTTGTGGCGCCGGCGCCGTTCGTATTATGAATACCATTGTGTTCTCTACTATCACACACTGGCTCCATATCAATGCACATAAATTACGCGTGTCAAATTTATTAGCGTTGGCAACATGGTACGCAACGTTTGTCCAGTAACTATTTGCACACACACACACACACTTAGTTTAAAAGCAGAGCGGTCATCAACAACGCGTCACTCTGTACTTTTTGTTGGCTAGTGATGGATCGATTGAAACGGTTCGTTAACGGTCATAATTTAAGGCCACCTGGGGATGCATAAAACCGAATATATATAAGTCGCTTGTCCGACTTGTCTAAACTAAAAAACTAAAAGCATGAAGACTCTGAGACTTACCTTTTGCCTCATCGCATTGGCGACGGCAGGGAGACCGATTGGGCATCGTCACCAACGCAATTGGGCCTTTGCCGATTTGATGAGTCCCGATGGCACTTACAACTTTGCCAAAAGAGTTTAGAGCCATTTTTATATCGAGTCAATTTCGAAACTATTCAGCTTCCACCCGTGCCCATGATTGATCAGAGCAAGGTGGATGATTTGCAGTCAATGATTGACTACATGAGTCAACGTGGCCAGGCAATGAAACGTGATGAGATTGAGCGTGTGCTTTCACATTCAATTCCTTCTGCATCGGTTGACCTGTAAAATCACAAATTCGCCTGAGTAAAAATAAAAGTGGACGACGAAACAAAAAAAAAGTGTTTTTCTTCGTGGAGCAAAAAGTGCCGCGTTCGGTTGAACCAAATCTTCTCAAGTGCATCAAAAAACAAGCAGCAGAGATAGCGGAGGGCGGAGGTGATAGAGGCGTGAACACTAACAGTGCGTGACTATATAAGCCAAGTGAACAGGCCCAGCATGTCATCCAAATCGGCCTCACACAGATACACTCTCTCTCATCAAGCAAAACCGTCAAAAAACACAAATATGAAGCTCACCACTACCATTTTGTGCTGTTCACTGGCCGTCGTCACCGCTCAAAAGGGCGGACCCAGCCCAGTGAGACGCTTGAACAAATTGGTCGACTTCTCCCACGAGATGCTCGACGCCCACTTCGACTTCTTGCCGAGTCGAGACAGCTGGAAGGCCAAGTTCGATCGCAATGCCGATCGCATGCTCGCCAGTTACAATCGACTTGGCATGGATGGCGAGCGACGATGTGGTTCAAACAATCAGCAGCAAGATGAGCGGCTGATTGACACGGACAGATATAACACAGAAAACCCATTCGAAGGCGCCCGACAGATCACGATGGGCTTTCGTAAATGGGCCGAGAGGTAAAATATACACATAACTAATAAGCTTTACTAAAAACTCATGTACAGATACATTGGCAATTGTGCCGGTCAAAAACAAAATCAGCATCAAGTGAAACGAATGAACAGATGGAACGCAAAACTGCAGAGCCATTTGTCCACGCACCATGATACTGATGAGGTGGTGGAGGGATCGGGCGGTAACAATGGTCGCACTGTCAACAACGAGGCCGATCTTGTTGAAATGTGATTTTGTTGAACCCGAATCTTTCTAACTCAATTTTATACACTCTTTTATAATAAAACAGTAAATTACACTCATACACACGAAAATCGAGACATTGGCATTGGTTTTAATAATATAACTAAACAGTGTACAGCGTGGCAAGTGGGACAGAAGAAGCGTTCTAAATCAACGATAGCAAATCTCGTTCAGCCCTTCCTGATCGTGAAACTTTGACGCATTGCGCGCCTTTTGAATCAACTCTTCGGGCCAATCAGCCTCGGCCGAGCCCGCCGCCAGGAATGGCTCGAACTCTTCGGGTCCATAGCCCAGGGCGACAAAGTCCATGTAGTAAATTGTGTAGAGCTCCTTGATCGCCGCTTTCGGAATGTGACGCCAGTACCACGTTCGATCGTGTCGTTTTAAAGGCGACGATTTGTACTGTTCGCGCATTCGCGGCGGGTCAACGCCTATTGTCTCCCATGCATAATCGTACTCGGCGCTGATCGTCTCTAAGTGCAGGATCAAATCATAAGTGAAGTGGCACGGATTGCACAGATTTGTAATTGTTCGCCAATGCCGATTGTGAACAAAATCGGACGGGTTCGCCGCGCGGAACTGCGCAAAGGCTTCGAAGGAGCTCGACCAGCCGCTGGGTATGTATTCTTGGCGCTCGAAATGGCGAATCGATGGCAGGAAGTAGTTCTGGCGTTTGGGCGAGTGAATCAACAAGAACTTATCGCGCCACGCCGACAGCAACCGCTCAAAGGGATGACGCGTATTGAGGACGAAGAGTTCATGCTCGCCCTTGTCGAATTGTTTGAAGTGCTCGGGATCGAGTGAGGGGATCAAACCACGCCCGTTTGGCCCGTCCTGTTGTTGCCGTTTTCAAATTTTGAAAAAAAGAACATGATTCCGCCCGGGCTCGAACCGGGGACCTTTCGCGTGTTAGGCGAACGTGATAACCACTACACTACGGAATCAGGTGATAACATTAGTTGAAAGCGTTCATTTAACGTGGTCAATGCGTATTGCCAATTGGTGGTGCCACACTTTGGCGGCAGGCAAATGGTGAGGTTGAGCTTGTCTTCATGAAATATATCAATGTGCGCCTTTTTACGTCTAACATTATACATATCATTCTTATCACTTCGCAATCAAGCAAATTTACCTCTGATCATACTTTGCCTGGGATTGCTCGGGCATGACATAACTCGGCGTGTTACACGTCGCCGGCTCGTCATCATCCGAGGGCATTGGCGCCGCCAAATCATAAATGAGATGGTGCAGCTGGAGCATGCCCTCGAAATCGCGCGCCGTTACCAGATTTTGGATTTTGCGTCGTAGAGAACAGGCGCGTTGACGATAGATGAGTCGATTCTTCATTATCTCTGATACATCAATATCTTCTTCTTCTTCCTCTCCATCTTCAACCTCTTTCTCAGCCTCATCCTCCGCATTCGTCTTCGTGATCGTTGCCGAGAGATTGATTTTCAGCTCTTCGGTGTTCACGCCTGAAAAAAAGACGCGCGGGTGACGAAGGGGTGAAAACACGTGTTACATGCAGATGGAGAAAAGAGAGAGTGAGACCTGATTGAGAGGACTGTGGGAGACTCATCTCGAGCGCATGCAACTCGGCATGAATCTCGCGCGCATCTTGAAAGCGGTACGCACTTTTTTGATCCGTGTTTTTTCTCTTGGACTTTACATGATAAAGTCGACTTTGAGATAAAGTCCTTATCGCATAACAACATCGCATACAATGCAAATCAAATTCGTAACGCTCCTCTCATTTATAAATTTGCAACAACAAAAAATTCAATTTAAAAACTGAGATTCTAAAAAACACGATGCCTGATGCATAGGATCAACACCAGCACCACCACCAGGCCGACGCGAATGGCCAGACGCTGTTCCATTCTGATTTCTTCGCTGTGAATATAAGGTTCTCTACAATTTTGTTGTTTAGCCCCGGCCCCGCTCAACCTCTTATAAGCTAGTTGACTCTGAGCTCTAGTCTTAGTGATTGTTTTGTTGCTTGTTTCTCCGACGCTTCCAAAATTTCTGCCTCCGATTTTAATTTCTTTTTTTCTCTCCCTGCACTTTCTAGATTAGGAGGACCCCCATGCTGCACCGCACTGAGCTGAGCGAGTAGTAGTACACAAGAGGATGAAAAAAAGAATCGGCAATTTGGCGGATGATGGTGACTAAAGTGTGATAGGGGCAATCGATTAATGTAAGTGGACTACTTATTACTGTCAAAACAATTTAAAATTGACATTGAGTCAAAAAAGAGAGAGCGGTAAAAATGAACGCCCAACGTGGGGCTCGAACCCACGACCGTTGGATTAAGAGTCCAACGCTCTACCGACTGAGCTAGCCGGGCGTGGCAATTGCATAGAGACAGTTATTAGTTGTTTTACTTCAGGCATAGTTTTGCAAATAGAACTCAGCGTGAATAAAACCGATCTCAGTGGCTCAAATCATTACGTCGCCGATCTAATGCGAGTCGATTTATTAATTTTCGAATGAGTCTCGCTGCGCGGTAAAGTCAACGGATTTAAGTGATTTAATTGCATCAACGTGACCTTGAAGAATAACTCCTAATGTTGTGTTTGAATAAGACTACGTTGCTGACTTAGGTTTATACTAGAATGAGACATTAAAGTTCTTGGTGGCAAAATTATAGGACAATCCCTAACTTTGGAACTTTGGTGGCGTTTGGAGTTATAGAGCTATGTCGATCCTGTTCATGGTACTCGGCTTCACCTTAAACGACGGTTAAGCAACCGCGGAACACTGTGCAGACCGTGTTAACATATCATTATGAATAATAATTTATGATTAGATGCAATTTTGAGTTAGACATTAACAAGCATCTCGCAGTTTAAATCAAAAATAGTCAAATTCGATAATTAAATCCGAGTCCAGCACCGACTTATCATCTCGTAAGTTACAAGTCGTAAGGGGATGCCCGACGGCGTTGTCATGCGCTAATTGATTTATTGGGGTCACGAAGATTAGTGTAACAAATACAGGGGGTCGGAATTAAGTTGCACATAGATTTTAAAGTGGTTGGACATGACTGATGGGAAACTTTCAATGACGGTGTTGTTCGTCGCTATGTGTTGAAGACAACGCCCAGCAAATCGCACATGTGACATGTCGCCAGTTCGAAATCCAGCTAGACATTGAAAATGATACTGCATAAGTTGTCGATGTTGACGCGCCCGGCGAATTTGTCGGGCAATGAGGTGGGTTCTTTTCGAGTTTGTCAGGACCCCATGTGTGCGACTGATGCCATATGGGACAACTGATGTAAAAATAATGAAAAGTTTAATGATTTTCATTTTACAAGAAGTGATCTCTGCGCGTGTTCCAGGGGAATGATCAAATCTTTGCAGGGGACGGAGATTTTATGTGGTCCAAATTTGACCTTTCGCATGATGATGACGCTGGCAAGGCTCCTCTTATTGGTCAGTCTATAATAGACTGTCTATTTGATCAAATGTATAATGTGGCATGGTCCATGCGGCATACATGCGCATGTCGCATGGGGTTACTTTGTTTTGGTATCGAGACGCTGTCGTGATGCCGACCCCTGCTTGGAATTATGATGACGACGCATCATCAACCGGCAGACGCATTATCGACTAAGTTCTCTGCGTTTGAAGATGCGAATGAGGTGGCAGTATCGACCAATATTCTATTATTATTAATAGTTTATTAAATTCAAAATAAATAAATGCAGTAAAAATGAGTAAGTTATTAAAATCCGCCCGTACACAGCTCTTTGGCTCGTGGCAGGAGTTTCTCTTTGAAATGCTCCATATTGGTCAGCCGGACATACTCGCAGTAAATGGCGGGAATGCTGCGCGGGTTGTATGTGCTCGTTGACAGTGCTCTCATGACGCATGTTCGATCATGAGTATCGCGCAATAGTCCCGCTTGGACTTCCTTAGAAGCAGAAGATTATTATCTAAAACTTACGAGACTGAACTTAAAACTCACCTCTTTATTTGCGTGCATTTGACGCGCCAGGACACAAAATGAAGTGAACATCTTTTCGTCAAATTTTCTTACTTTCATCTCCTTGTCCTCCTGGGCCTCATGGGCACGGGCCAAACAGGGCTCGGCATCAGTCTGAATCTTGGCGCCTTTATGAATACGCTTCAACATTTTGTAGTAGACTTTGCGACTGCAGCATGCCTGGCCGACTTCGTTCTGATGTAAAGTTGAAGTGAGATTTAAAAGCTACTACAAAGTGTACCTTCTCAACAAAATCGGGGCTCTCGTTCAAAAAGTGAAGGGCCAGTGTCCTCTCTTGTTTGACTTTATTATACGAACGCGGCCATTTGACTGGCGGCCGGTGACATGGAACAGTGGGGTATTCCTTTGTACACAAGTCAATTTTGGTCCAAATACACTTCTTAGTGTCGGTTTTGTCAGCCAATTCCAGTTTCTGCGCCAACTTGGAGCTAGCGCCACTCGCCGCCAACTGGTTGACCCGCGTGCGGAGTTCGGCGCCACACCTGGCGCCATGCTGCGAGTTTAACAAGTGTTTCATGTCACTATACATAAGAAAGAAGCACATTGGCGCTTTCTCATCAACTTCCAGCCCAAAGCCCTGCTTGACATGCTGGACCAAATGAGCGGAACACGCCATTGACTTGCCCTTTGCCAACAATGTGTCGATTGCGCTCTACAAAATTCTTGATAGGTGCATACAGTGGGGTTCGAATAGAGTTCCGTTTTTATAGAGTTCCGAACCCCACTGTAGGTGCAGAAACATTGCCGAAAACTTAACTTGCTCTAACTGAGACCGCTACAAAGCCCGACTTTCGAAATTTGCCCTGGGGGCGTTTTCGTAGCACTTTTAATATTATAGCGGTTAGAGTATGCTATAACCTTCATCTAAATTTTCAGCTTTCGAAATAGTCTGTGCGCCGAGTTATAATAAATGTAATTTATAAATCATTTAAACTTACTTGGCCGTTTTCTTCATACAGATTCATCCACATGCACATACGAAGAAACTTTCTTTTCGTCTTCTTCTTCCTCAATTTCTTGTACTTGGTTTCATCGTCTTCCTGATTCTCAGCCAGCAGCTCGTTACATAGTTCGTTAGTTTCGGTCGCTTCTTTATACATGTCAGTTTTTGAGAAGCGCTTCAGATCTCTCCACAGCCTCCTGGGCGAGCAACACACATGTGCATTGCCGCTTTGACGACGTGCCTTTACGACAGTTCCGTTTGAAAATCGGGCTCAACACAACGAGTGAAAAACACTTACCGCCTTGTACGTTTTCTTCTTGTTCAGGAAGTTGACCTGTTCCTTGGCAACGATGTTTCCTTTTGGCTTCTTCAATTCTGTTCGTTCCTCGTGCCGAGCGCACGGGAATGTGGGCATGAGCTCTAACTTCTTGCACACTGGTATGCTCGTCATTAAACACGTCTTGTTCTTCTTTTTCTTCCTTCTTCTACAGTCGGATATTTCTACGACGATAGCAAAGAGTAACCACAGCCTTAGATTCATTTTGCGAGTTCTGATTGACTTTGACGCGGTTTTGCACCAACAAGCGAGCATTCTATAATCTCGAATGTTTCAAGTTTAAGGCCGCGAGACAATTTTCTAAAATTGAAGATCATGCTATAATTTTTGTTAAATCAACCAAGAACATTTAATTCACCTCTGAGGCCTGGTCCAATAGACACGCCGGTTATACTTTTGAACATCGGCTACTTGATGTCTTTCGTAATTCTGCTACAGATTCTGCTGTATGTTTCTTCTATGTTTCTGCTATGTTTCTGCTATGTTTTTGTTATGTTTAGGTACAATTCCGTGGGGAAATGAACTTAATCAGTTTTAACTCTAACTCTGGGACAAATTTGGGGCGGACCTGTAAATAATTCTGATGACCTTGATTGGAGTTACTCTGGGACATTTTGGCTTTTAAGATTTTTTTTTGGAGAAAATCGGCGAAAAAAGTGAGATCCAGTCAGATCCAGAGGTGGGCCTACCCCAATGACCATGGGCCTTTTCGCGGAACTCGGTTTCTTCCAGAAACCCATGAAATTGTACCTAGTTATGTTTCAAGATCTTTTTTGAAGATAACATTAAACTGCAATTAAAATTTTACGGTTGGCGGCGCTAACAGCGCAAAAAAGGAGTATAAAAAGTGAGGAGAAAACCATGTTTCACAAGCAACTTACGTTAAATAATGGGACACTGCATGAGTTTAGAATGTTGTCGCAATCATACTGAAGGCATGCTTCGCCAGGAAATCCTTTTTGAAAGATGCATCAGTAACCTGCCCCATGACAAGTTTACTGACAATGGTCACAAGAACTCAGCATATACTTCCGCCGGAGCAATCGGTGCCGTGTCTTGCTTGGTCTTAGCAGCTGGTATGCTCATGCTAGCACTATTCATGAAATGTTGGAATCCACGGAAGGCACCAGTGCACCATGCGTTTCAAATCAAGAGCGACGATGAAATTTACATAGGCGACAATCTATGAGTTGTTGGCAAGTGTTTACGGCGAAGAAAACGCGAAAGAAAACGCGCAATTCGTTGATGTTTTAAACAATTACGAGCAACTGTCTGACCTCTCCTTCGCCCAGCTTTTACACGAGTACAATTAGTATTGGTCAACTCGGTACCATCCCATAAATAACCAGCCACTTTGACATTTAACATCAACTCAGAGCAGACTCAAACACAAACTCACTTCAACTTAGACATTTCACCTTAAACATTAGATGCAATTTACGTTATTTTGTTTTAGCTCAAATTCAACCCTGACCATCTCTCTATCGTCTTTGACATAACCGACTTCTTCTTGAGCAGCAGCCCAGTTATAAAGTATAAATTTATAATTCACATCAGAACATATAGAAATATGATAAGAGCGAACTCCAAACCTAGTGTTCAATTCATTATTTGCAATTTTAGACAAAAAGGCCTACAATTTAATTGCAATATTTCATTTGTATCTGTAAAATTTAGTAGTGAATAAAAAACGAAACAAGTTCAACCATGTCGCTCATTATCATGCCAATCATGGTCGGATTTATGCAAGTTATTTATTAAATAAGTAATGCGTGAAAGTTGATTGCTCACAAATCGAAAATCCAGGACCACCAAAAACCGTGGAAAATGCCGCTGCGTTTCGATGGTGTTGAACGAAAGTCAATCTCAGTCCACTGTGCGGTAACTGCAGATTGGTTGAATTGAGCTAGCAGCCGAAAGCCATCTTCGACAATGCCTTCAAACTCGTCGGAAAGATCATTCGCTTCGACTTCAATGAAAAAAAATCAGTATAACTTTTATGTTTTACAGTTTACCGCTAAAATGAGCACATTTTGGGATACGCATCATTCTAGGGAAAATCTTCATTTATACCTGGATCATTCCGCAAATCGTATAACTGAACTAGACGGTCAAGTTCCGATCTGGCTGACATATTATGGTAGTTGATGTCTAGAAAGCAACTTTCACGATAGTCGAACCGAGCTGGCTCTGTCTTTAGATTGTCAATCTCAGGTGGCAAATGTGGGACGCCAGAAGTTTGTCCACACATCGGATCCCCCGTGATCAGTTTCCATCCGTTGTATTGGAGTGCAGACTGGGCATGCAAGTTGACATTATACATCGACGCCAGTTCTTTGACCCATTGGCGCCTCTCCTCGCCATTTGCACGATTACGTTCGTCAATATTGTGAAGTAGTACTGATCTAGGCGTTGTCATTCCTTGGTTGGTCAACTTGTCCCATTGCGACACACTGACCAGTGGTGATGATGAGGATTTACGATTATGTTTACAATGAGTTGCATCGAGTATAGTGTCGTGCAAATCACTGATGTGAAATAGTTTGTCATAGTCGCCATGGTTGGCCCATTCAACGGCACCACCACTGACGAAACTAGTCGTACGTAAGCCTCCTTCCAATGTTGTAAATTTGCCCCCGCGTAATGGATAGTTACTTGCGCCCTATTTTGTATCGCCACCATTGTCCGACGCCACAATGATTAGCGTATTATCCTATTGGTCATTCATCTTTAACTTGCGCTCCAAGTCGCCAATTGCCTCGTCGGTGGCACTGAGCATTGCAGCGTATAAACGTCGATAATCATCATTTATCCAAGCATACTTGGCTTCATCCTCCGGTCGCGCTTGATGCGGAAAGTGGACTGTTTGCATCGCGTAGTAGAGGAAGAACGGGTCTGTTTCATTAATCTGCCGGTCAAGGAGCGCGTCAACCTTGTCTGCATATAAACGCGTACTATACACGCCCCACGACGCATTCGACGGTTTCCCACCATCGGAAAAGTCAACCCCGCGGAATTCGTCCTGAAAACCGAATTCACGTGTATAGTGATCACCGGCCCCGGTCAACATGCCGTAAAAATAGTCGAACCCACGTCGTTCCGGTCGCATCCAATCATGCGCAAAACCCAGATGCCATTTACCCACCAGATAGGTGTGATAACCACAATCCTGGAGGTGCTCGGGAAGAAGGGTGAACTCTTGTGGGATACCGCTTGTTTGGCCGTGAACTATTAGATCGTGTTGCAAACCCAGCTCGATGGGATGCCGTCCCGTAAGCAGTGCAGCGCGAGATGGTGTGCATGTTGATTGTGAGTAGTGCCGCGTCAACAGTCGCCCCTGTCGCGCCAGCTTGTTCATGTGCGGCGTCTTTAAGAATGGCTGACGCAGACCGAAGTCGCGCCAGCCCCAGTCGTCAACTAGAACAAATATAACATTTGGTCGATCGTGCCGGTTTCTCTGCGCAGCAATACAACAGAGCAACGCAATTAAAGAACGCATTCTAGTCCATCTGATCTGCATGCGATTCACAGTTATGATTATTTACGACTTATTTATTTGCATTGTACTTATTTGAAAGTATTCGACGGGGAAGAAGACCAGCAATAATGTCTACCTTGCCTCACTACTAAATGACTGTATGGAATACAGTAGTGTGCGGGAGTTTATTACTGCCTCATATGTCACGATACATGGATTTGTAGTACTTTGGGCGCGGGTCCAGCCGCACGTGAAGCCAGGCGACGCCGCCACCGGCCGTCGAAATGTATGTTTTTGACTCCTTGTCAAATGTGGCCAATCCTTCAATCGCCATTTGTTGAACAACTTGATCGACTTGGGTGCGTTGTTTCTTACTGGACGACTTTTTCACGAAGGGCCCAATTGACGCATAGCGTTTCGCCGTTTTCGACGTTTTTGCACTGAGTGGCGTTGGCACGATCAAAGTCGATGTTTTTGATAAGTTCAAAAATGTTGTAAACAACTGGTCTGTTCATCGGTATGTACTTTAGTTGGTAAAAGACCAGGAAATTAAAATCAGTTCGATGCGGTTTCCTTTTGGTTGGTTCTTATTGTTAAAATGCTCGGCAAAAGCCTCAACATCAGGTGTACTTTGTAGTTCAGGCGAATCGACTAGAATAAACTCAAATGCCAGATTATCTCTACGATCAGCTGAAATTGGTGGCGTTTCAAAGCGGAACTTGGCAAAACGACTTTCGCTCAGTGTAGTGATA
>SCLD01004769.1:0-19494 GCA_004367895.1 Oikopleura longicauda
TAATTGATGACTAATCGTTGTCGATACTGAAAATAGTGTTGAGAACTCTTAGTAATACATAGTTTAGATACAATTCTAAGGATTGGAAATAAATATATCTTTCATCTAATCTTTGTGAATATACCAAGTCTGTCCCTTATTATATTGCATTTTTTAGTCCGGACAGTACTTGTTATATTGTGATTTTTGTTTACCTCATTTTTTAGTTCGTATAATAGTGCTGTAATGATTCACGGACCCTAGGGTCAGAATTTTTCATCCTCCGTGTGATGTTCTTCATTGAAGTAATCTTCTATTGGATCAGAACTGTCCGCCGTCATGAATAAATCGTCATCATTTTCGGAATCAAATCCTTCGGTGGTGACGTCGGTTTGGGTTGTTTTTTCCTCAACCGGAATGTCCTCATATAATCGTCGATAAGCCGTCGCCGTTGTCATTATTTGTCTGGCGTTACCTACCAAGCCCAGAGGAATTCTGTCGTACTTTCTCTTGCTCAAACCTTCTATTTCGTCATTGTATTCTTCTACCGACGGCTTCATTCTGGCCCGAATAATCCTTTCTTCTGAATCGTTTCGGCCTTCCAGTAATGGTCTGATGAGCCACCCCAGTTTCTCGATGGTGAGCGCCTCCAGCGTTAGTTCTTGTACTATGATGCGAAGAAGTGTTTCTACCCGTTTTCTCATTGAACTGTTGTATTCGAATTCGATTAACATCATCTGTAGTTCTTCTAGCAATAGCACTCCGGTAAGCGTTTTTTCCCCTTTCATCATCTATAACGGTGTTTTAATTTAAACTTTTAACTAATGTTTACCTTTATTATAGCTTTCAAGAAGTTATTGAAGGTATCCGAGGATACCCCTCTTTGATCATAATTCCGTTGTGATTGTAGCCTAGGCCAAGATTTTCCCCCATTTATTGATGCCGCCTGGTCATATTTTGGACTTAGTCTAGTTCCCCGACTCCATAGTCGTACTCTTTCTTGCATATTTGGAGTCCAGGATTTTGCTATTTGAATAGCTTGGCTCCCTTCGGGCATGAAAGGTAATCTTGCCGACATTTGTCTAATCTTGAAAGAAAAATATTACCATCCTGGTTTTCTTTTCATTTTAGTTTTCAAAAGAGCGGTCCCTAGGGACAGGTTTTCTATTTTTGGACATGTGGGCAACATTCGCTGCAACAGGGCTCGCTAGCGAATTTTGCCAACTTCAGAAAATCTTTCAAGTGTTGGTTCTCCTTTTTGTTGAATTCTTGCTCTTTTGCCAGCATTTTCGTTTTCAACGCTTTTACGTTATCTATTTGGTGATCAATCATGGCCATCTGAACCAATTCAACTGATTTTTGTTTCTAAATTTTAAAGTAAATTCGTGAAGGTTTTAATCCGCTTACTTTTAACATGCTTTTTAAGGTATCAATTTGCTGTTCTTGAATTTTGATTATCTCTTTCAATTCTTTCGCGCGCTGCTCTTGAAGGTCCATTTTTCAACCGACTGTCTGAAAACATTATGTTTAAACAACGAATTCCTAATAATTTGGATTTTGAAGTAACTCTGCCTCTAGAGGCCGTTGAGGTTTTTAAACAGTGGAAAAGGTTCGCTTTTTTGTAGCTCTGTAGCATATAAGTTGGCAATTCCATCCTTTCTAACTGCTTGGGTAGCTGCCGTGTAGTGCCGCAGCATGTCCGTGTTGTTCACCCATCCTGTGTTTTCCAGGATTCTTTCTCGCGCCACATCATGTAGTGATGCAGTCGCAATTCCAGTCCTTCTGCCAGTATGTTTCGTCGGAATAACTTCCCATTTATGCTTCTTTGCGAACCTTGTGATGACAGCCATAGGTGTATCACCATATTCGTGACCTTGACAGCTTTTCCCTCTGTGACCCGGGCACTCTTTTTCAGAAGATGTTTTTTGACATTGAAAAATGAAGCCTTCTCGAGGCTCATTTTTCATTTGCCAAAATCTCACTAACAGCTTTATTGGACATGACCAATTAGTGGGTTGACCTGCTAGAGTGACCTCTTCTATTTTGTCCCCTGAATTTGATTTTGAGATGTGAATTCTGATGACCAAAAAACTGTTGTGATCCTTCTTCAACCATTTCACATCCGTCCATTTTAACCGGCATATATCTATCCATCTTCTCATTGATAGTGCTGTCAAGATATATATCAGTGCTGCTTGTTTTCGGCCAAAAATTGCCCGCATTCCGGCTGGTTTGTTCGTTTTCCATATCTGCTCGGCTTGGGTCATGATTGTTTTAGGATGAATGATGGGGGCCATTTTTGGTGTGAAGTCAAATTCCAGTTGAAGGGATTTTCGTCTTTGATCAATCGCGTGTTTCACTTTCAGTTTCAACACGTGATCCACCTGGAGCGCCGAAAATGTCGCCGTCATAGTCTTGGTTAGTTGATTTGGGTTGAGCATTGTATCGAGTTTTTTACTTCGTTCTAAAACATCCATTATTTTGACCTCCTTTCAAGGTTTTTACTTACGTATATAATCATTATCTATGTAATTGAGTAATGTCGTTTGGTTTATCTGTTTCCCTATCCAATGTGTTCTAATTGATTCTAATTTTTGATACCAATGACTCGACGACATTACTAAAAATGATGAAATAGTTAGTTGTCTTGAAGATTAAAGGCTTCTAAGACAGCTTCTCTATCAGCATCTGTATGTTTCCATACAGCCTCCTTGGAGGGTTTTTTAAGTTGTACCTCATTGTTCTTTTTCTGATTTTCCTTCTGCTGATATGAGCCACGTCCTCTGCCGCGTCCTCTGTTACCGCGTGAGCTTCGTCTTGCTCTACCACTGCCCCTAGGGGCCGAATCATCATTTCGAAAGCCTTTATCTCGGTTTCGATCTCTGTTTTCTCGAAAATCCCGTTCGTACGGTTTTGGTCTTCGATCTGATCGTCCTCGATTTGAGTTTTTTGTTACTTGTTTGTTTCCATATCTGGATTCAGGCAAGTTACGATTGTGGATGTGGGTCACTTCATGTCTCTGCTTCATGGTGAGGGCCGCGAATGGAACGTGAGTGTTGGCCAGCAGATTGTGCTTGATTTTGTCGACCGATTTTGATACCGATTTACAAAATGGCTGCTTCAGTTCTTCCACATGCTGCATTCCGAAAAGTAGTCGATGCAGTTCCAGTTGATGGTCAACCCGCATCACTCTTGAAGCATCTTTAAGACCTTCCAGTCTTGTATAGTGAGGGTCACTCTTTTTCCTTTCCACCGTTTGGGCAATAGTGAAAACGTAATCCCGGAAGTTCATCAATTTCACCGGATCCAGACATTCTGCATATCGTCGCAGTATAGATACTAGTCCATCTGCGTTAACTTCTTTTGTATTTTGCATCAAAAGTCGTTTATACGACAAGTATACTACTTTCGGATCCTCTCGAGCTGGTTGAAATTCGGTCATGTAATATGGTGCCGCTGTCCATGACATTTTGAGCTCTCCTGCGTCATCTTTGAATACTTGATTCAATTTCTTTGTGCCAGTACTGTAGAAGTCCTGCATAAAGTCCTCCAGTTTCTTTTGAGCCTTTTCTCGACGAATAGTCAGTTTATCCAGTCGAGTCCGTTCCTCCTCCAGTTTTTTCTAAAATATTCTTTTGAGATCTGTCCCTAGGGACCGGTAATTTTTATGACGAAGACACTTTTTGTAACTTTCGTAATATTATATAATATCGGTATTACCTCGAGGGCTTCCATTGTTTTTGACTCAATCAGAGCGTCCATTTGTTGAGGTGAACCTTTTTTGGCTGGGTCGGCTAACTCAGTTTTTCGTTCGATTCTCCCTTTTGCCGCAGTTACCTTTCGCATCGTTGTAGAGTAACTTGATTGGGTCTCTCGTAACTCACTGACCAGGAAGGCTTTCTGTTCTTCTTTGTCATCGGTCTCTAGAATAATTTTTTAATGAACCGATTTCATAATATTATGGTTACCTTTGTAATCAGTGATTTGAAACCGTTGTTTTTGGACATCATCTCGTACCGTTACCACGATTGGAATCAGTCCAATGAAGTGTTCCAGTTTCTTGCTATTGGGGAGTTTTGCGTATATCTCCGCTAACGAATCTTTCGAAGTTTCTTCCATTTTCACTGGTCCTAGGACCCGATTTTCCAATATTCAAGAACAATAATTCTTTTAACCGATTCAACTAAACAATTCCGTTATGTCATAACTAATATGTAAACACAAGATTTTCATGATTTTCATTTTATTTAGCCTGGGCAGTGTTACTCATAAATTTAAGTGGGCAGTTCTTATCCGAAAATAATTTACAGGTTAACATAGCATGTTTTTTCGTGAAGTTTTGGAGCGGGGTGCTTTTACAGTAATAAGTTTTAATTTTTCAATTTTTCTTCCGTGTTTGTTGTATGTCATGAATCTTTATGAACTTAATTTTAGGGTTCCTAGTAGTAACGCTGCCCCTAGGGGCCGATTTCATTGTCCATCATATGGTGAGGTTGGCTTCGCCTTCATCGGTTCGCGGTGGTGGAACCAGTACTGGTGTACCTGTCTCCCGTCTCGGGTTTCCATTTTGAATTGGTCGTCTCACCACACGTGGTCCCATGTTGTTCATTCGTTGACGCTTTCGACGATTGTTGTTGATGAGTCGTAAATTCAGGTGTCTAACCTTGCCCTTGAGCGTATCATGCGTCTTTTGGAGGTCACGCAATTGACGTTCTCTGAAATTTACGTGTTTTGATGAGATCTCAATTCTGTATGAATGTTTACTAACCGGCGAAACTCTCCCAATTCATCAATCATCAATTGATAGATCTCGTCCAAAGGATCTTCATTGAATTCACCTTTGAATCGTTCTACCAGTCTCTTCTCGTATCCTCTGACTTTGAAGAATTCGAACTTCTGGTTTGGTGGTGTCGCCAAAACCCGATCTTGGATCTCTTTGAAGAGTTCAATCTTGCACCAGCTCAGTCGGCCATCTTTTACCGCCTTTTCTAGGCCTCGAACCCCATCAGCGGTTGCTCGGTTTGACACTAACCGATCAAAATCCATCTAAATATAATATATCAGGTTTATTAACTTTCAATCTGATATTTACCTCATTGACGATTTTTCCAGCCGTTTCAAACTTTCCCGCTGCCGATTCTAACTCCCTTCGGAGTACCTGATTCACTTTCTTGGTGATCACGTCTTTTTCTTCGTGCGAACGAAATTTCCACATTTTCCTTTCTAAATTTTAATACATTTTTAGTCCAGCTTTTAAGCGTTTCCATTGATCGACAACACACAGTATGCTTTTGGTTTTGTGTTCCAAAATCCGGCATATTTCTTAAAATAGAACTTTTCTCTCTTATTACTGATTAATTTCCTGCCCCTAGGGGCCGTGATTCTCTCATTTTACCTTTCCATCAAAGTGTAATACTTTATCGTCGGGTATTATTCCGATCGGAGCATTCCTCCAGTACCGGACTGTCGTTCTCTTATCCTTGACCAGTCTGGCAAATCCTGGTGGGAATTCTTCATAAATCTGGCATATGATAATACATTTGAAAGTCATAAATCTCTCTGCGATCAAGAATAAAATCTGATTCGCAATATTTTTCGGTGGAAAGAAATATAAAATTTCACCCGTGACTAATGACGAAGGCACCGAAAAAACATCGTAGGCGATTGCGTCATGATCATTCGTCGGTCCTCTGTTAACAAACTTTTTTGTTCGTCGATTGTCCGACGTGGCCATCATATCTACTGTAGGAGTGATGCCTGTTGATTGACAAATTTTTCGATAAAATCTTGCCGGAATGTATTCTTCATTGTAGTCTACGGTCCTACTATCTATGTCTGCTATCATGAACTTTGTGGAAATCCAGTACATTCTAAATATTACCTGAGCCTAGGCTCTGTTGTTTTCAAGTTAGGATAGAAATGGTTATCCGGTCAAACCTCATAACTGATTGTAATTTATGTAGTTCCTCATAAAGCCATACGATCCATTTCGTGAGTTCTGGTGTTGATGTTCCCAGATTTCTGTATCCATACGCCACTGATTGGTTGTCACAATAATGCACAATTGTACATCTTGTGAACTCCTCCGGGTTATCTACCAGCATTTGAACTATTGCCGCTGCCTCTTTGATGTGTATAGGGTAGTCGATCAGCTCTTCTGGGATATATCTGGTATATCTCTTCTTTTGGCCCGTTTTCGTAAAATACACAATTCCCCATGCAAATATGCTAGAGTCCGTGAAACTCACTTTTACTGGATGCTCTTGTTGCAAGAATTCTGGGCGCCATACATGAGTCATCTTCATTTGATCCATCTTGAGCCATGTTCGGAGTTCTTTGGCTAATTCTTTTGAATATTCTACTGGTTTCGACGGCGACCATCCTTCTCGGTCAAATGTCGTGATACTCGCTGTCATTGATCTTATATACAAGCGAGTTTTCGGCTCAGCTAACATGAAGGAAACGCTTTTTCCTCTAATTTTCATAAGATCGCGATAAGTGATCCAATCTTGAGGATTCTTGGACGCCCATCCCGAGATAGCTTTTCTTTTCCAGTTGACCTGGTCTCTTATTCTTATAGAATTTTTAATACTAATTTTAAGCTGACCCTAGGGTCCGGTTCCTTAATAATTTCACAAATTTTTGCCACTTTTCTTCCGGCACCGAGATCGTACCATTTTTCGTGTCAAGATCCATTCCCAGAAATTCTAATTTCGTTGTGGGAACCAGTTGACTTTTATCCAAGCTAATAAAGCCACCACCTGCTATGATGAGTAGTAGTCCTCTGATGGCACCTTGTGGTTGAAAATGTCCAAAACGCCAAGACGTTGTTGACTTGAAATCCATCATTAATCTGTCATCCAAATAGCATTGCCACTCGAGACCATAAAATCGACCATAATTCACTCCTATCAGGTTCGTCAATTGAAATTCACCAGGAGAGCCAGGAATTCCGAATGCGGCGACTCGATACTCGATGATTTCATCAAAAAGGCCAAACGCAGTCAATTTTCGTCCTTCTTTTCCCAGTTGAAAAAGGTGAAATCCCCTTTTGTCATCGCATTTCGTCAGTAGCATATCTTTTTTCAAAGCTATGAGTGCTTTTGGCAGGTCTTCCAATACGCACTTTATTGAGTATGCTTCAATTTCTTTGAGCCATCCACCATCTAGACACATTCTTCCTTTGCTATCCATGTTGGCGAAGACTGCTGGTACCAGTAAGTCAGGTATTTCTCCATTCTTTAATAAGTAAATGGCCCCCGTTTTCAGCCAGTTTTCAATTGTTTTTATAATAAAACCATAAAAACGATGTTCCAGTTCTTTGTTTGTTGGGAAGTTTGGTGCTACCATTTCACCCTTGTTGTTGATAAGAATAGGGACATTCCTGTTCTTGGGATACCAGTGATTGAAACGTTCGTTGGCATTTTCTTCTGCTTTTTTAGGGTCGGCTCCATCATATTCAGGTCCTGGCTCCCAGTTTCGCACTTTCTTTGCGTTTTTCTTAACAAATTGCGTTTTCGCTTTCTTATCTTTTGCTTCCCATTCAATTAGCTCTGCCTCTAGAGGCCGGTTGTTTATTTTATGAAAGTGTCTCAAGTTTTCGTAATGCGGTTCTGGAGTAGTAAACAAATGTCCTTTGTTTCTCATTTTTGCTGCATCTTTCGGATCGATGGGCATAATATTCTTATACACATCAAAACCTCTGGACACGTTATTTGCCGCTCGATGTCGTTCTTCCAGGCCCTGTAGTTTTTGTATCATGATGGTGTGAATTTGGTAGAAGTGATTGTAGCTTCCACCATAATAGTCTTTTTCATTTCGGAAAAACACTTGGTGCCAGTACACTTTCTTCTCCTGCATTGTTTCATGAAATGTGTCGATCGCCCACCAACCATATCGTAACCACTCTTGATACGTGTAGGGACCTCTCAATCGACCTGTTTTATCCATCACCCAGTTTTTTTGCCAGTTTACCGCTTTTACACTAGGTGGTTCAAACTTTCTAACGTAAAACAGGTCATCCTTCCATCTCTGTTCATCAATCTTTTCTTCGTTGCAGTGAATTGTGCAGTGTAACTCACATTGTTCTTGACAATGTATCTTTCCACATGGGCATCCTTGAAGACATGAGTCCAGTTTCAATGAGTCATCCGACCACTGACGCCACGCTGTTTTGTTTATTTTCGGTGTAATCCATTTCAGTAGCTTGATTAATTTCGACGATTTGTAGCACTCTAGCTCTCGTGACATAACTCCTTCTAGAAGGCGGTTTCCGATAACGATCTGAACTCACTATTTTATCTTTGACATATAAACACGATGTATGATTTAGTTTTTTGTTTTATTTACAGTCCAATAATCATTCTTTAAATCTTTCGAATTTGACTGTAATAATTTTTATCTTTTACACCTGTCCCTAGGGACCGAGTTTTCTGGCAAGAGAATTTAAATTTTTTCGACAACCAATGTTTGTTTCATGATTGTCGAACGTACAGTTTGTGATAGAATCTTTCAATATCGCGCCTTCTTTCTCTGAGGTGCCAGTTCATAATCAGCGTAGTCTTCATCTAAATCTTGGGTTGGCGTTGAGCTTCTTCCCCCTTTTTCTTTGAAGCTTTCGTCAAAGTGTTCGAAGCTACGAGAGTTTTTAAAGTCCGTAAAGGTGGGAATTATCTTTACTGTCCCATTCACAAATTTCTCAAACCTGTCATGTGCTAATTTGTCTTCCGCTGTGGTGATCTGATTGTGTGTCTCCGCTAGGTGGAATAACGAGGCTACGATCTCTTCCGGTACTCGTCGGGTTGGTGGATTGTAGTCTTTCTTGTCACAGCTTGAGCTCAAGGCATAGATTCGCTTATCTTTCACCTCGTTCCATTGGTCCACGTCTCGATTTACTAACCAAATTGCTCCCATACGTCTTGGTGCAATTGTCACCAACAGGTCTCTTACCGCTCCTACCTTCAAGTCCGTTCTTTCGGTAAGTTTCTTCACTATGTATGAAAAGATTTTTAATTTTCTGAAATTTCCTGAGCCTAGGCTCTGCGTTTTTATTTAAAACTAATTTTATCTCTCATCTTACCTATTGTTAAGAATGGTTTGGCCCATTCTATCTTAGCTTCTGTTCCTATTATCAGGCCCATTGAGTACAATAGGTTTCGTGAGAAAGCTGTTTTGTTACAGATCTCCTGCAGTGACATATGATATGGATTGATCATAAAATCCGTTATGATCGCTGTTAGAGTGTTCACAAATTGAGTGGCCCACCACGAAACTGCTCTGTACATTGTGGACCATTTCACCTTAGGATCTTTCGCCAACCATTTAGCTTTCAGGGCTTTCCACCACAACTCCATGTGCGGCCAATCATCCCGGTCTGCTATTGCCATTAGTCGGAACATTTCACGTACTTTGAAGCCCATGGAAGACTTTAGAAACTCCCCGATTTCTAGGTTGTCATTGGTCCAGAATTTTTCTTCGAAATATTCGTCCTGGACTGTCTTCTTTTCTTCAGGAGACATTTCAAAGCTGTCCGATTTTGGACTGTCGTCTTCCTTCGCCATCATCTCTAACTTGTCCTCGACTTTTCTCAGGACATCGTTATTTTCCTTCAGTACTTTCTTGATGGCGTCCAACTTCGGAATTGCGTCGATCCTCTCACGAATTTCATTTCCTTGAGCCTCCAAAATTGCTTGCAGTGCGTCGAAACGCTCGTCCAGCATTTGTTTCAGCTCGTCATTTTTATCCAATTTTCCTGACCCTTTGGTCTTTTCGAGAATGGCTCTGATCATAACTGCCTGCTCCGCTTGGTTGTAGGCCATTCGTGCGATTTGGTTCTCTGAAATAATTTACCATTTCTGATATTCAGTATTTTTATCATTGTGAAATTGATTTACCTGGTGTTTGTTCACCTCCTTCAAATAAAACCACATTTAGTTGTTCGAATATGGTGTGATCATCGAATTCCGGATCCACCACATCCTTGAGTAGTTTGACGATCTCGTTAAACATCGCCCGAGTGTCCACGATCAGTTCCGCAGGCGTTATTGCCACCTGTAATATAAGTATCGTTTTTAATTATTATCCTGCCCCTAGGGGCCGCTTCTTTTATTACCTCCAATTCAGCATATTTCGCAATGATGGTGTCTAAGGTTTTTGTCGCCGTTTCCCATTTCTTTTTTATTTTCTTCGGTGGCATTTTCTCTAGTTTATCCGTCTAAAATATTTTGTTATCTAAATCTCATAACACACGAGTTTATGTTTCGTTCATAATGTCGGACTATCCCCTAGTTACTAAAATTCCTCTTTTCTGATTTTTCTAAATTATTTCTCTAGGGTTGGTAGTCAACTTCCCGAAAAATTTCAATCGTCATCTCTCCGAAACCTCATGAGCTACCTCTCATTTTTCACCACCGTTCCTTCTATATCCTATGCTTCCTGAGTCTAGACTCACTTTCGACACATTTTCTGAATTTTTAGTGGGAAAATTTTTATTTACAGACGCATAGTTTTGTGAATGGGGATGATTCAGCTTGATTTTACAGAAAAAAGATTCCTTGAATGGATCAAAATGTCGATCCACTCATCGGATGAGGTAACTTTTCAGGTTTCTTTGGTTTTAATTGTTTCAAAACTGATTTTTGATCATGGAGTGGGTTCTTTTTTCATTGGATTTCAGGGGTTTCTTGTTTCTATGCTTATATCCGGACCCTAGGGTCAGTTTATTTACCAGTCGGAATCTTGATTGTAAACTTGATCGATGATTACCAAGATATTGGCCAGCAGTTGCTTGAAGTTCGTAATTCTTCGCACATCCAATGGTTGTTCAGGAATCCTGTGTTCAACCTTCTTTAGTAACGTTCGAATCAAGTCACGATTTTTGACCAGTTCACCTACTTCTAAGAATTTTTCCATGAATTGGTTCAGTCTGACTTTCTCTTCTCGCGTGTTCTTGTACGCTCGTTCGTTCATCTTTTCCCATCTTCGTGAATGAATATACATAATATCCATGGGAGCCTTGATCTTGTTCAGTCCCGGGCCGTTCAACATACCCGGTTTTCCCGTAGGTTGACTAATCCATTTCAGGAAATCCGCGTAGCCATGAATCTTGTATACTTGTCTTTATTATCCGATTTATACGAGTTTTATGTTGGGATATTATTTTTATCTAAAAAATCGTTTCGCAATCAGTTCCTAAGCATGTAATTCTGTCCTATTGGGTATGGCCAATCATCTGCTTTCTCATAGAATCGGTTCACATTCGCCAGAATCTTTTTCACATCCAATTCTGGGTGATAAATCGACATTTGATGGTCCGAGATCGACAATCGTATTTCTTTTGCCACTCTTTTCATTTTTGTGGCCGCATCTTGTTCCAGGTTAGGTGTAATATTTGAAGAACTGCCTCTAGAGGCCGTGTCTGTGATAGACCATGAGCGAAACTCTGACTGATCCGTTGCCATTGCACCAACTGGTCGCCTAAAGAAATTTTTCATAACTGTTTTTTCCAAATTTTTCAAACTTTTTATTCTAATTCTTTTTTGAGAGTTTTACCTGTGAAGCGATTTTTGCGCTTTTGCGTCCGGCAAATCTTCACTCGACCGTTGTCTTCCTAAAGCCTTCGTTAGATCAGAGTAATTGGTTTGTTGACTTCGTTTCACCCGAAAGTTCATTTTCATGTGATCCCAATCTACTGGCGTTCGGGGGAATTTTTTCCTATATATTTCATCCAAATCTTCTCGTTGATCCGGTTCAAATGCTTTATAGCCCTGTAATCTTGGATCAAAGTAACTGATCTTTTCCGCTTGAAGTTCTGGATGAAAATGACGTTTCAAGTCAGCTATGAGTCCCCAATATCTGAAATTAAAATTTTTGAAAGAATTTGTTTTCGTCAAATCGAGTTTTTTATTCTAAACTATTTTTACCTGGACGGGTCTCCATCTGCAATATCCTTGATATCATCATCCCGTATCAATCTATCCCATAGTTGTAGAATGTTGCTCGGTCTGACGAAGAAATTATCTTCCCTAGATAGTAAAGGAAAGATATTTTCTGGGGAATAATACGCCTGTCCATTCACTCTGGCTTTTGGTTGAACTAGTTCAACCATTGATGAGGAGAGATCTGGTCCTAGGACCCGTGTGTTGTCAAGATTCATATTTGCCAGATGATCTTCCGAGTCTGCTAAACAATCTTTTATTCTCAAAAGCTTGTTCGCATTAGCCCCCCAGAAGCCAGCTTGTGATGGTTGACGATTCTCCGCATTTTCCAGATTTCTACCCGCAAAATATGCTACATTTGTTGACGAATGAAGTGGCGTCAGGTCAAACAAATCATCTTCCCGAACGTGATCTCGCCATTTTTTCGCCATATCATTAGTTTTTGGCCTTGCAACTGGATCACCGTTCATCCAGTCTATTTGGAGATCTAGTTCTTCATCACCACCAATGTCCTGATCTCTTCGAAAACGTGTTTCCAATGCTTTCTTTTCATCTGGTGATCCACTGAAGTTCTTGAATTTTTGAATCACCGGGTCTATCTTATCACCACAGATGTAGTCTGGTACCTTAAAGAAAGCCAGTTTTTGATTACAATCATCTTGTTGTAATTTATTTGCAATCTGACACATCTTAATCCGTTGCCATGGTCTGTTAACAATGGTGTGTTGCTTGGGAAGTCCCATCACTGACTTTCCACTTGGAACTGAATACCTGTCCCTAGAGACCGAGTTATTGGTGGACCAATATTTCATTTGCCCAAATTGTGATCTGAAACTAGAGTTTGCCGGGTCACCTTCACTCAAGATTCTTCTTGTGATTAATGGTTCGTCCACTAAAGGTCGTAGAACGGTGACTTCCAATTCGAACGTGTCCAAATATAAAGTATCACCCTGAATGTGTGCGAACAGATTCTTCTGTCTATTTGATAAGAAGCTGTGGTGGTTTAGATTTGGGAACGTTGGTTTCACAATAAGTGCCTTGTTCGTTGATGGTCGTGGTACAGTGAACATTAGGGCATGATCCAAATAATCAATGTAACACTTCTTCTGTGGTGTCAAACCAAAATCCGTTTTCAGCATTTTGTTCATATTCAGTGATGGGTCCCACAGTTTTCCTTTATCGTCGAATAATCTTTCGTCGAGTAATTTCGTTCCATGATTCGTGTTTCGTATCATCGATGTCCATGCCGTGTTTGATTCACTGAATTTTTGTAAAAAAGTATTTTGGTTATATCCGTTACATCTATTTCTGGTCCTCTATGAGCTCCTAATGATGTTTTCCGGATTATTTTCTTTACTTCCTTGGAAACAACTTTATTTCATACTCTGGGTCTAGACCCTGTTTTCTTTATCAATGAATATTTATATATTTTTACCTGTGCACACATAACATTATGCCGGCTTCATTGAGTTTGTTCGCCATGTTAATAAGCATCAATAGATCCTTTTCCCATAGCTTCTCAACCTTAATTCTTTCTATCGCCGTTGCCAAATCCTGACCCGTATGCTTGTTTTGAACCGCGTAGAACGTCTTCTTGAATCTGTCCAGCGCCGAATTGGCTTTCAGGCCCATTTCAGTCGGTTCTGCTCCGGACATCCTGAAAGGATTTTTAATTTTATTATTTTTTAAATAATTTTTCTAGCTTTTCTTTTGTAGTTATCTGATATTTTACCTCAACATCATGATATCCAACCAGTCCTTGTCAATAACCGTACCATCATTTGTCCTGAATTTGAAATCACACCATTTTATCGATTTCGGTTCATCCTCGATCATCTCGATTCCTTCCACCAGCGCATATGTTCTATCCGGCGCTATGTATGTGTCGTTAAAACTGCGCGTATCGAAAACTGTATCCGCGACCTTAGCCGATGTTATCATTCGCTCTTCCACCTGAATGATCAAAATCTTGTCGTGCTGTCTAGCCACATTATAGTCCGGATCTATCGGCATCAGCATTTCCGAACCATTTACCACACTTAAATGATCGAGTTTAGTGACTTTGTTAGCCTTTGTGTTTTTTAAAAAAAAATTCATTTTCACCTGACCCTAGGGTCCGTTTATTCTAGAATATTTTACATTTTCTAATTTTTTTCATAATTGATCCTATGATTATTTATGTACCTGAACAACGGAGTTGCATCCATATCAGCAGTCTTTCGGCCATTTCTGGTTGTGATTGGCGTTGTAATTCCACCGTGATTGAATTTATGGTTCAGGGCCGGTATTCTTGAATTCTGTTGACCCCTGTTCCAGTGTCGCGTTTCGTCCATTATTGGGGACCATTTTGAATCCGTTGGTAACCAGTTACTGCTCAGGAATTCAATTTCGTCCCTTCCCATTACTGCTTTTGGGTCCAAGTAACCAAAGTGCGCCCCCAACATTAATCTTAGATAGGGGGCGTACTTTGTCCATCTTATTTTTGTGTCGAAACCCATCAACGTTAGTTTTTCTCTAGTCGATCGGAACACCTGAGTGTAGGTTGTGAACTTGAGTTTGCCGAATTCTTCGATCAGTTCTTTTTCTGGTATCAGATCTAGAACTCTCTCCTCCGGTGTTCGTTTTAATCCTGCATTGAATAGGAGTCGTAACAAATGTTCCATGACCTTCATTTGTGCCAAAAATTCCCAGTCTGATCCTTCCAAAGATGGTTTCATACGTCGAGACAGTAGTTGAGGATTCGTGGACGGAGTTTTTACCCACACATCTCTGATGATTTGATATTTATCTGGTATCAAGTCCGGATCCATAACTTGTTTTACGATATCTTCTGTGAAAGCTGAGCCTAGGCTCTGATGAGTAGTGCAGTACATTGAATTCTTCATTCGATTTTTGTGACACGGTCTATTGTCCGTTGTGATCGCCACGCACTTCAAGCAACCCGAGATTTCTCTTAAGACGTTCAACTTGTCTGCCAAGTTTTTCGTCATCGGTGGCTGCACTTGATCTGGGTCTTGAATTATAATTCGTTGATCCAAGTCCATATCATCATCTTCTTCTATCGAATCCGGATCCGATACGAATGAGTGGAGCGCTTCAGTCCAAATCGAATTCGTATCCCAATCTAGTCCTTCATCATAGCCCTTGTAACGGTCCTCCTGATCTAAGAATGAAGCCAGTTCACATGCTTTCATAACGAACAGAGTTGAGTCAGCGTAAATTTCGATGTCTTCATCAATGACTTCGGATTCTATTGCTATCTGTATCCGGTCCCTAGGGACAGTTGATTGAATTATTTTTTGACATTTTCTTCCAAGTTTAATGCCCGTCATAACTTGATAGTATTTCAGAGTTTCGGGTTCCGTCACAGTTTCAATCCAAGTTCTCATTTTCTGTAATCGAAAACCCATTTTCTCAGCATTATTGCTCTTCTTTACTACTCGAAATAAATCGTCCTCCCATCCGAACCAGTTTTTCATTTTCAAGCTCAAACTTCCCATGTTCGCCAAGACCGGCATGTTGATGAGTGAGTCATTGCCTTTCGTTTTTATGGAATCTAGGAAGCTGGTGATCCATAAGATTCCATTTGTAACCGATTCGGAGGTACCTTCTTCGTCTGTGTCAACCTGTTTCAATGATGTGGTGACTAATTCCAATAAGTCATTGGCCAATTCTGCCCTCTTTTCAGTGAAATCCGAAGTCTTTGATCCGCCTGCTATCACGTTGTGTATCAGGGGACCCGCCATCATGGTTAGTGCTGAAGGTTTCGTCCGAGCTATGTCTTCAATGTCCCACTTCGGCCATTCTATTTGTCGCAACACATCACATAAGAATACCGGGTTTTCCAATTTTGCCAAGTTGGTCTTCGTACCGTTACCCAACAGCGACCTGCTATTGTCTGGTGAGTGTTGTTCCACCAACTTGTATATCAGATGATAAACTGTGGTTTCCGTGAATTTTTCTTTCAGGAGTCTTGGTGTGAGGTTTTTTGCCGATTGTGTAAACATCACATTCATCATGGACCAAAACGCCTTATGCATGGCCCACGCCAATAAATGTCTCATTCCCGTATTGAATTCAGTATGTTTCACGAAACTCAATTCAATCAGGTCCAACAATTGAGACTTCACCGGCAATTGCATCCTTAATAGATATTACGGTACCTCTATAGTTTATCCTTTCCTGGTCTTTATCATGATCCTTTTTTCTACTTTTCCTGACCCTAGGGTCCGATATTTTCACCACCTGAGGTCCGAATCACCAAGTTCACTAATCGTGTTTCAACCTGTTACGGTCATTACTGATCTGTAATGACAACATTCCCGAATCTCCCCTTTTTTTGATATCTCCTGCCCCTAGGGGCCGCATTCCACTATTTATAGTTATAATGATTTGCTTACCGAAAACGTTCAAAATCATGGATAAGCTCTTGATCTTCTCTCCACATGCTGAACAGGGAGTCCGGGCCAAACAAGTTTTCCGATTCTTCCGGCATGTTCGTCTGAATAAATATATTAACTGTTTTTATATGAAAGATTTTTTCTCTTTCATTTTTAACTTTTTCCCTTTAAAAATTAAAAAAGGGATATTTTGGTCTAACTCGGTACGTTCTCGTTGAGCCTCATCGTTGCTCCGAATTTTTCCTTTTCTAGTCGAGGCTCCCAATTTTCGGAGCCTTGACTGTTTTGACTTTCTAATGGTCGATCCCGCCTCTCACTCCTTCGAAAGAAGTCTGCATCTGGCTGAGATCGAACCCGGACCAACGCGTTCACTCTCTAAGTTCCTACCGGTTCACCATAGGATCCCCTACATCACTGAGCCTGTAACTCGATTTTAATTTCTTGAGTAAAAAATTCTTTTAGTGGATATTTCGAGGACTCTTAATAAAAATAATTTTATAATTACTCACGGTCCACCAATGATGCAACCCGGTTCGAACTCGTTTGCCATTCTTTTTCAATTTGAACCATTTCTTTCTGGCTTCGTCAACCATGCTCATGTTCACATTGAACTTCATCATGGATCTTCGGTTAGAAGGACGAACTTCAACTTGAACGATAAAGTTCCGTGCGCTGACTAAAAATTATATTTTTTAACATCGTCCCCTATGTACGGAAAACAAATTTTTAAGATTGATTTGTTTTTCCTGTTTTAAAGACCTACAAATTTCTCTTTTTTAATCGACATAAAAAATTTGTTATTATGTTCAAAACCTGGTCCTAGGACCCGTTGAATTACCTGCATCCGCCGAGATAGTTTGGGTTTTTCTATTTCGGAAGCCGATGGGTTTTTCAGGAAGGTAAGTCCAGAATGGGATTCTGAGATTCTCCACCATCAAATTCTCCATTTTGACTTTCTTTGCCGACATGATTTCGACTTGAAGGACGATCTCCTTTTCTGGCGAAGCGAATTCTGTTCGTCGATCCAATATCACGTCCGTCAACTAAAATAATTCAAAAAATTAATTTTCCGTCGAAGAGTCTTGATTTCTATCCTATTTCAGCGAAATTCACCGGTTAACCTCACCTTTTCAGAGCCTGTTGGCTGTTTCTTGAATAAAGCTTTGGGAGTTCCCAATTTTTCATTCTTCATGTTAGCTGCTGCGTGCGCCAGAATCCCAGTTCGAAATCGCATTCGAGCTGTTTTCGCGATATTGAAAGCTTCCGATTCCGGAAAGCTCGTCTTGTTGATCTTACACAAGTCGTCCACGGTGGCGATAATTGCAGTCTCAATGTCTCTATCAGCAACGTTGTTCCTCAATGCTAGCATATAGTTTTCAGCCAGAAATTGGGGTAACTTTTCTTCCCTCAGTTGTTCCCGGTTTTTGGGTTGATTCCGGTCCCTAGGGACAGTGAGATATGAGTCACGTGGTGCCATTGAGATCAGCATGAGGTCTTCTTCCCGTAGTAACGGCTGATCTTGGAACAGTCTCAACATTGTTGCAATATCTTCCGTTAATTCATCAATCGTGATGTCTTTTGATGAGATCAGTAGTTTCTCAGTCGCTCTTGGATTGTCTCCAAGGACGTCAATTCGAACCTTGATGCGGAGCCCCTTGAGTTGGACTTCCGTTTCGTTCGCAATGGCTACCGCCAGATCGCTACTGGTCATCGGAAAGTAAGCTCCATCACTTGGTTGGGGTGTCTTTGGAAAATCAACTACTGCTGTAGTAGTTACTTCGCCGATTTCTTTTTCAACGCTGTGCCTAGGCACCGGGGTGAGAGTGGTCCGGTTCAACATAAGACTTCTCGTCGAGGCCATAGTTTTACGGATGTGGTTACTACAACCCAACGTCCGTCTTCGTTGTTCCAAACTCCATATGTTCTTTTTTGCCTGTAATGCAGCCGTCATTGTGTGAGGTTCCTCACAATCTAAATACATTAATTTTAGTTTTTTCCATTTCTTTTACGATTTCTTAGACCTTTTCCCATCTTGAATTTCGTTATTTTCCCTTTTTTTCTTAAAAATTGCCTGACCCTAGGGTCCGTTTTCTCTTTTTAATTCGAGGTATCCGATTTCTAGTGGTATCAGATCTCTCCGATTTTCCCGTATATTTTTTAAATGTGCGCATGCGAGGTTTACCTGTTAACTCAAAAAGAATTATCTTTTGACTGAAAATATTTTTAGCCCGATTCTAGATAATCTAGAAACTTTTTTAATTCGAACATTTCGCCGGGTTTCGAAAATTTACCGTTTTTCGTAAATTTTCCGTCCTATTCTCCCGGTTTGTTATCTAGAATGTTACTAACCCGTGAAGATTGAGTCAACCACTTTAACTTGTGCTCTTTGGTGTTCTTCGGAGTATTCTTTCTCAGATTCGTCCTCTCTCGAGTACGTTCTTTTTCTGCTCCAGTTAGACATGGTTTCGAGTTTTTTACAACCCCAGTTGACTTTTTCATCAAGGTTGCCGTTTATATCCCTTTCCGAATCCATTCCGAGTTTCTCTGAATTTAACGATGATTAGGATATGCTCAACATATGTCGATTTTAATCATTCAAATCTTTGTTCACGTCAAGCTCATGATTCTAATCAAGACTGTTTTCTTGATTAGAATTCTTCAATTTTGATTTTTTCCACCTACTCCGGACGGTCCCTAATGAGTGATGAATCAAATCCTCTTCCAGCGGTCCCTGTTGAAGAGTTTTTATGTGGAATTTCTTGATCTGAGCCTAGGCTCCGAGTTTTACAACGGATGTATTTTATCCGTGTTTTTAACTTACTAAGAATCTTCCAGGCCGGACAAGGTTATCCGACCTCTCTAAGATTACCCTTCTGGTGATAAGGGTATCCTAGGCTGTTAGGTCTTACAGTGTAACTCATGACCCCTTTTAACTAGTAATCGCAAATAACTATTTCGGTACGGGTGTCATATCTGATGAGCGTTAATGTTACCTCGCCTATTTTTACCATTTTTATAGGTTTCTCTAGAGTTTTCTCTGTTAATAATAATTAAATGACGAAAAGTATTTTTTCGTCATTTTTTTATTTCAAATAAATAGTAATGAGTCACAAAAATACGCCCACGCTTGATACTTCACTAATTGATGACTAATCGTTGTCGATACTGAAAATAGTGTT
>SCLD01004879.1:0-19491 GCA_004367895.1 Oikopleura longicauda
TACCTGGTACTATCTGTTACCAACCAATGCGGATGTGTGACAAACAACCAAGTCCTGCCTGCTTAAATCGAGCAATAAAATATGACCAGCTGATTTTGAGAAAAACGCATGCAGTCCTTCACGGGAACTCAACCTTGATTCGAAAACTGGAAAGGCAACTCATAACAATGGAATCCAACGAGATCAAACGAGAAATGAAAAGTATGGTGATCGACAGAATTGAATGGGGAAAGCATCAGTACCTTCCAAAACGCCAACATGATATTTTATATAGACAAATATTAGATGGCCACATTGATAAACCAGTACTGGAAACAAACCTTCATTTTTCAAGACGGCAAAAAGCTATTTATCGACGTGCCCACGAAGACTTGATCAGAGAAAAATACAGCTTTGGGCGTGTAAAACGAACGGCCAAGCTTTTGACCAAGGATTTAAGCAAGCAAATAACTAAAGAATCGAGAAAAAAGAAAATTACCCAAGAAATGACTCAAGCTGAAATTGAGTTCGAAAAAGCGAAAATGAAAAAAATGGAAGACGAAGAAAAGAGAAAAGAATGCAACATTAACAACATCCAGCCTAAGAAAAAGGGACCAAAGACGCACTTTAAAAAATCAAAGAAGCCAGGTCGAGCATAAAACTTCATGAAGTCCTTTCAAAAAATGTGTCTTTGGATACCGCCTGTTCCTCCAGTTCCTATCAATGAAATCTACGCTATTTCAAGAAATTAGCAAAAACATCAAACGGATGTTGTCAATACATTGACACAGCCTGTTTCACAAGTTCCAATAAATACCCTCAATCGGTCCTTTTTAGGACCACCAAATTCACATACGGTGTTGACATATCTTCTTTTTACATTTTGAAGAAGCATTGTACACCTGCTAAAGAACCAAAATGATATACGCATAAACATGTAATGCAATTTTAGAGGGCAGTAAAAGATATTTTTGATAAGGATTATCCCTTCCAGAGTTTGAGAAGACCATCTTCTGAGAATGTTGCGATAAGATTTGAGTGTGGATGATGACCGATTCCGATAACGTCCTTTTCATGAATATTCAGTGTTCGTTCGAGTTTTCCTGAATCGAATGTTTAGGATCAAAATTACTCAGAAATCATGATATTTTACCTGATAGGATTGAAAAGCAATACAGAACTCTATCTTCTCCAACACAGTAAAGCCATTCTCCACGTGGCGAAAGTGTCGAACATACGAAATCACCATCTTGCTTCTTACCTAAAATACGAATATTATATTTGACCTTGATAAACTAGAAATCGTACCTGATGTGAATGATTTGACAATTTGACCTTGCATATTCATGATGACCACCGTGTTAGATCTATTTGTTACAACAAACTGATCAGGATTTTTCGGCATCAAACAAACTGAATGAATTGTAGCATCGTTTCCACCAAGCGATTTGAATGTTGAAAGGCATTCCAATGTCTTTACGTGCCAAACCTATTTGATAAACGATAAGATATTTGAAAAATAACTCTCAACGAAAATAAATACCTTGACTGTACCATCAGATGATGCTGATATTACTTGGTGACCATCTGCGCTGAAAATTGCCTCGTTGACAAAACTCACGTGACCACGGAATTCTTTCAACTGCTTTCCAGATTTGAGTCCATGAATTTTAATTGTAGTATCGAATGATCCCGAAAGAATCTTAAAGTCATGTTTTACATCTGATAAAGCCTTTATAACTGTAACGAAAGAGTTTACTGGATTACCTGCTGACCATCACGTGAGAAGAATACAGAAGTAATACCCTTGCTATGAGCTCTCTCAAATCTTCTCAAACATTGTCCAGTGGCAATTTTCCAAACTTTAATTTTTCCATCTTGGGCACCCGTCACCAGCATTTCCGAATCACGTGAGAAATTCATTGTCAAAACAGCCGTTTCCATCATCATAAAATTATCCTGTGCTTGATATTTCAAATCTTTACGAACTTTTCCCGTCAAATAATTCCAAACTTCCAAAAATCCATCGACAGAACCTACAGAAACCACTTTAAAATCCTGCTAATAGAAATTCTAACTTACCTGTGACCAAATATTGACCATCAGGTGAGAACATAGAGCATTCGACATGACTTTTTTGACCAAATTTGATAGTTTTTGAAAGTACTTAATCTTTCGTTAATAATTTAATATCGCTGGCTTACAAACCTGATGGATATTTTTCTTGTTCCTCCACTTTCGTGGCAGCTTTGCCTCTGAAAAGATCGATTTGTGTTCCAGGTGGAAGTATTCCTTGATGTTGTTGCCATTTAAGTGACTGCCCCAAAAGTGCCATCAGACGTGACGGTGGCACAACCGTGACTTCTCTTGATAGTGCTGTTGCAATTGCTTGACGTCTTTTTTCTTTCGTTTGTCCATCTGGATACGCATCACGTGCGTCAAAATATGGTCTGAAATGTGAGTTACTGAAAGATCAACAGCCAAATTAGAATATACCTGGTTAAAACATTTTCGAGATGCATATATCTTTCAGGGTGTAAATTTTTCAAAGCTATCATTGGGTCAGTCTGTCGTAATAATGAACGCGCGGCACCTAATTCTCTCAATTCGATAAGCTCAATTGTAATTTGCTCATAAAGATCAATCAAAGCTCGATCTGGTAACTTCAAATTTGAAATTGTATTTAGTACAACATCCCAATGACCTTGAGTAATGTCAGAGACAAATGTTTCAATAGAATCTACAGTATTCAGAGAAACTTTGTATGGTTTATCATTTTGCGATGCAACTAGGCTTGAAATCCAGTGTATGGGGGGTCATCCATTAGAATGCACATTTTTTGTGCATAAACAACTAAAGTGGGTCACACTAATGTGTGCAAGTGAAAGAGCGACCCTCCTATAACTGCTCTAAAAATGCATGAACCGGCCTTGAGATTCTTCTTGTAGAACTTGCAGAGTTCTTTGAAGTCGATTTTCTTTCAAAAATTGTTCAATCAACCTAATCACATCGTAGGATTCAATTTCAAGTGCCATTCTAGAAATAAAAGAATTTCAGTTTTCTAATCAAAGCTCGTTCCTATTGAAGATACAGAAAAATGAAGTGTGAAGAAATACTAAATTGAGTCAATGACTCGAGCACCATAAAAATTCGATTTTGTTCTAATCTAAACTTCAATGGTCAAATCTGAGGCGTGTCCATGTTTTTTATTCAGCGCATCTTCTGACCGCATGTCCGCTTTTTCCGTTCGCGTATGCCAAACTAAAATGGATCGACAATCATCCGCCATCCCAACTGCATCTTTTCTATTCAATCCAACTTGAGTTAAAATATAACTTTCTAGATATCCTCGAGGCGTCTCTTGCTTGAACTTGGCTTCGGGATATTTTAACAATTGGCTTTTAGAGGTTTTTATGTGTCATAATTTATGACTCATAAACTACGCGAATTTCCAGATTTTTGTTCGAACGTATTTAATTTTATGTCACTAGCAAAAACCATAACTTAAATGAAACGAAAATCCAGCCATGTCAAGTGGAAATGGTCTATCTGCCTTCCATGCTGTGAACCATTTCGTAACTTTTCCATTTTGACAAACTGGTCCTTCGTAACGTAACTTTCCTACAATACCAACAGGCCAAACACCAACTTTTCCCTTTGGAATTTTTCGCATTTCTTTGAATATTTGAACATTATAGGTATTATCGTCATCCATAAAATAAATCAGTCCATCTTCGCCCTTATGATTTTCTCTCAAATATTCCAAAGCACGATTACGTTGGTAAACACCCCGAGGTTTCAGCCAATTTGGATCATCCTGTTTTAGTTTGTGATCATGAGGTGTTATTTGGTTTATGTGAGTGTATTTTATTGTGGAAGGAAGCGATTGTAGAAACTTTTATAGGTCCAGAAATCATATTTTTGGCGAAAGTTCCTCTGAAAACTGTCGGAGGAACCGGTTCAACCGTTTACGGTAGACTTTGTGGAACCTTTCCTTGGTAACTAGGTCAGTTTTGCCATCATGATCTTCAATAATTATCCAGTGAAGATTTGGTACATGGGCAAGAGTGTACGATAATCTAGTCAAATCAGCTTTTTGAGTATGGCGAGGATAAGTAGGTGTTATCATATAAATAATTTGATCATCCAATTCAGGTTCATAATGGTAAATTCTGGGAAGCTCAAATCCAACATCCGGTTGTACTTCCGGTTTGTTCTTCTTGAGAAGTTTATTTTGGTCTCGTTCCTCTTTTAATTTTGAATTCAATATTTCGATTTCTTTCAAAGATTCTTCATTTGGAAAAGATAAATTGATTTGAAGATAAACCAGTAATAATGAAACTTTTAACAGTTCATTTTTCGATGACTCATTATGTATGACTCATAAAGCATGACTTATAGGTCGTCCTTTATCAAATGAATGAGTCATATTTTGTCATCAGGGTGCTAACTGAGCCTATTGAAATCACGAAAACGGACCACACTTGGTTTTTATAAAAAATCTTATTCATTTTTGGGAAATTTTTTATGAAATGTTGCCTGATAAAGAATAAACTTTCAGAAAATTCCGCCCTAACAATCGGGTAAACGCCATAACTTTCTCTCGAATCAATGTCCCGAATTTTTATTTTAGTCGTCGTGTAGTTTTTGACGTCACTAGCCTAGCGTAGGTGAATAATTGAGGACCAATCAGGATGCCGGATTCATCCAGTGAAAAAATATCGCCGATTTCAAGGGGAGAGATATAAAGGGACTGGGATGAAGAAATCGGTGAAAATACAGGAAATAAAAAACAGTAATTTAGAGAAATGAGAAATGTAGGGACCAAAAGGAAGACTGAAGGAAACAGAAAACAAGCGAGAAAGTTAGAAAGACAAGCCAAAAAATCTAGAAAGGAAAATTATTAATTTATTTTTATGGTTTAAGTTACTTTTTAAAACATTATTAAAAAATGATAAATTAGTTAATCTATAAAGGATGATTTTTTTCGAAAACCGAAATCAGTTCGACAAGAAGAATTGAAGTCAAAGAATCAAAAAAAGAATGTTGAAGAACCAGAAGTTGAAAGTGAAGAAGAAATTAATCAAAATCGAAATACGATTGAAGCCGAAATTAAATTTCAAAATCGAGAAAAAACAAAATTCAAAAAGAAAATGTCGAAAAAAGTTAATTTAGAGAAAAAAATATCGAAAAAAGAATTGGAAGCTGGTATTGAAGATGATGATGCTATTATCAAAAGACTCGAACGGAAATTGGGAATTAATAAAAAGGTACCGTGGATTTAAGACCATAACTTTTTATGAAAAATTGGTCGTAACAGGGGTTTGTTTAGAAAGGAAAGTATGAAGACGAAGACATTTTAGCCCTTGGGCAGGACTTGGAAAATAACGATGGAATTAATTGGGGTGCTTTGGAAGGCAAGTCGGATGATGAAGCCAATGAAGAACTCGATGAAGGACTTGAAGATATTGATGAAGATGAAGAAATGGATTATGAAGACATTGGGGATGTTGAAGGAGATGAAGGCGTAGAAAGTGATGAAGAAATTGTTGATGGAAAAGCATTTTTTGAAGCCAAAGAAGAAGGCAAAGAAGGAAAAAGAAAAGTTCACTTCGCGGCGGAAGTTGAAACAAAATATACGCCTTCAGTTGCGTCTTCAGACACTCGTGAATCACAATCTGCATTATCGATCAATTCTTCTGATATTGATCAAGAAGATTGGGGATCATCTGACGAAGATATGGGATCAGACTCTGAAATAAATGAAGCTATATTTGGGGAATCTTCAGATGAAGAATATGACGAAGCCCAAACAGATGCCCAAATAGCCAAACGAAGAAAAATCGAAAAATTAAATGAAGACTTGAATGATGAATCTGAAGATGACCAAGATGATTCTGAAGATAATGAAGAAGACTTGGAAGCCGAGGAAGGAGTTTACGATTCAGACGAAGAAAACGATATTTTGAATAATTTGATGAATGAAGGTAAAGATGAAGATAGTGAAGATCGCGACGAAGGTCCAGAAGAACCTGATTCAAGTAGCGAAGAGGCACCAGAAAATCCTGGTCAAGTCTTCGGACTCAAGAATGAAGAAGAAGAAGTCGAAGAAAAACCAGTAAAAAGTGACCATCCGATGACGCTTGAAGAAAAAATTGCTGCCCTTCCAAAATCAGAGCTTCCATCCGACAATGTGTCCGGAGGTGCGTCCAAGTATGTTCCACCGGCTATGCGTGGGCAGACAAATGCTCTCGAACGATCCGTCCGTGGTTTTTTGAATCGTCTGTCGGCATCCAATCTCTATTCGATTTCACAAGAATTTATAAAAATTTATCGAAATAATCCTCGAAAAGAAGTTTCAAAATTTCTAACGGCTTCGATCTTCGGTCAGGTAGTGATGCCGACCCCAACTCCTTCACTTCTCATTGAAGATTATAGCTGTTTGTTGGCAATTCTTCATCATTCAGTCTCTGAAGACATTTCTCATTTTATTATTGAAGAGATTATTCTAAAATATTTCGAGCTCGAGAAGAAGTTGTCAACCAACCAGAAGATAGATTCTTCAAACATCGATGAAGTTATTCCAAAAGATCTTCAAAATCTTCTTTCACTAGTTTGTTGCATAACACGTATGCGAATATTTCAAACAAAATTGCTGTTTGAAATTTTGGATCGATTAGCAGACAATTTTGAAATTTTATCTGTGGAACTTATTCAATCAGTTTTGTGCCAATCTGGTTTTATTCTGAGGAAAGAAGATCCTTCACAATTAAAAAATATAATTTCAAAAATACAAAAACAAGCGAAATTGAAAGGCGATGAATTGGAGCAGATAGGTGGAAGCAGAGTGAAATTCATGATTGAAACACTCAGTAATATAAAGAATAATAATATCCAGGTAAAATATGATAAAATATTCACAGGAAATTATGGTATTCTTATAGGAAATGAAAAAGAATCAAAAGTTTGTTGATCAAGAAAGAGATGAAGGATGTAAAAAACGTATCAGGGGTGTAGTTGGTCAAGTTCAAATTGAGCCAGCGCCGGCCATTGGTCTGTCAGACGTCCTAAATATGGGCGAGCTAGGACGTTGGTGGCGTGTTGGTGCTGCAGTTGTTGTAAAAAGGGATGATAAAAATGAAAAGAAAGAAAAATCAATTGGTCAGCAAGCTATACCAGATTCACTAAAAGAAGCTGCGAAAAAACTCCGAATGAATACTGATAATAAGGTTATTATAAATGTAGTCACACAAAACTTACCAACAATTTTTTTAGAGAAATATATTCTATTTGATGAATACGGCAGAGGATTTCATGGACGCTACGAATAAAATACTCTCGATGAACTTGAAAGGGCAACAGCGACAAGATATCTTGTTTGTTATGCTGGAAATTGTGCAGAGACAAAAACAGTTCAATCAATATTACGTTTTTCTATTAGGAACGGGCTATTTTATAGAAGACTATAACTCGATTTACTTCTTGTTCTCTTTGAGTATAATAATTTAAGCCCATGTAAAGAAAAACTTATTGGAACTGATCGTTCATTCCTGATGTGTACTCAATGTTCATACTGGGATAAATTCCAGTTAATGACCGATTTGAAAATCAAAGGTGTCAAAAATCTTGGTTCATTTCTAGCACATTTACTTCATCGGAGACTTGTTCCAGTGACTATGCTGAAGAAAATTGATTTTAGGTTAGTTTTACATTTATTTCCGGATTTTAATAAGATTTTTTAGTGAGATCAATAAAAAAATGGCTTCATTCTTGAAAGAAATGATTTTGGTTCTTATCAATCTGTCAACTCAAAGAGAAATCTCCGATATTTTTGTCAAACTTCATTTTTCGTCCGAGCTGAAAATGTTCCGAGAAGGCTTTGCAATGTTTGTTCGTCATTTTGTCCTGAAGGACGCGAACTTCATGGCCGAACAGACTGAGAAAACGAAAGAAACACTTATATTGATTGAGCATGCTATAAGAAAAAAGGATTCAAGTTTTATGCTATAGCATTGCAAATTATTCAAAGTTTGAGAATTAATTTATGGTTTTTCAGAATGACATCGGCCGAAAGTATTTGTTACACTTTGATAAATGGTACGGGTAACGAAGATCTTGCAACCGAAGCCCAAATCAAGGCCGATATTGAACAGAATGATGTCAAAATCAAAGCTGAAGCACTCAAAAAACTTATCTGCCAGACATTGAATGGTGAAAAATATGCTCCTGGAATGGCCATTCATGTTATCAAATATTTGTTGCCATCCCAAGATCACATCATAAAGAAACTGCTTCTCATATATTGGGAAATTGTTCCAAAAGTTGACGAAGAGGGAAAACTGCGCCATGAAATGATTCTCGTCTGTGACGCATATCGACGAGATCTCCAACATCCAAATGAATTTATTAGAGGTTCAACTCTTAGATTTCTCTGCAAGGAAAGTTTTCAATACACATAAATTGGTCTCACATTATGATTCATACCAAAACATAGAAAATTATAAAAACAAAATTGAAAATCTAATTCAAGCTAAAACAATCCGAATTAATTCAACCATTGATGGAGCCAATCAGAGCATGTTTAGAACATCGTCATTCATATGTCAGACGTAATGCTGTCTGTGCTGTCTATACTATTTATCAAAATTTCCCTCTTCTTATCCCAGATGCACCTGAAGTCATTTCTGAATTTCTTCAAAGTGAAAAAGATGCTTCATGCAAGCGAAATGCATTCATGATGTTGATCCAATGTGACCGATCGAAAGCTCTAGATTATCTTTCAACATGCATTGATCAAGTCCACACATTCAACGACATTCTCCAGCTTGTTATTGTCGAACTCGTTTATAAAGTATGCCGATCTGAGCCAAATCAACGTGGTCGTTTCATCAGATGTATTTATAATCTTCTTCAATCAAGTTCAAACGCGGTCAGATATGAAGCTGCATGGACCTTGACAACAATGTCATCAGCCCCAACAGCAATTAAAGCTGCCGCTCAATGTTATGTCGAACTTATTGTCAAAGAAAGTGATAATAATGTTAAAATTATTGTCCTTGACAGACTCACCGAATTAAAAGAACAACACGAAAAAGTTTTACAAGAAATGGTTATGGATATTTTGAGAGCACTTACCAGTCCAGATCTTGATGTCAAAAGAAAAACTCTTAATTTGGCCTTGGACTTGGTCTCGTCACGAAACGTTAATGAGCTAGTGAAATTTTTAGAGAAGGAAGTTCAGAAATCCGCCGGCGGACAAGGTAATTCAAAATTTACTTCTCATTTCGGCTATGATTACCCGAGAAATATCATTTATTTAAGGTGTCGATGACAATGAAAAATATCGTCAGTTGCTTGTACGAACACTTCATTCAATTTCCGTTCGCTTCCCAGATGTTGCACCAGCAATTATTCCATTGTTGATGGATTTCTTGAGTGATTCCAATGAATTGGCTGCTACAGATGTAATGAACTTCGTTCGTGAAGCGATCCAACGTTACGACAATCTCAAAGATCTCATTCTTGAAAAACTTCTTGAAGGTAAAACAGCGGTTCAAAAACTTCGCAACTGATTAATTTTGATCTAATTCATATTTTTCAGCGTTTCCAACCATTCGTAATTTGAAAATCACACGAAGTGTCTTGTGGATTCTTGGTGAATATTGCGATTCAAAGGAAAATATTTTGGAATTCATGACAGAGCTCCGCAAGTCTATTGGAGAGGTGAGTTTTCTCTTAAGACTTTCATATTTAGAATTTTATTTATAGGTTCCCATTGTTGCCTCCGAAATGAAAAAGGCTGCTGGTGAAGAGGAAACTGCCGAGGGCGCAGAAACTTCAGAAGCACCAGAAAAACCAAAAAAGTCAGCACAACGTGTCACAGCCGATGGAACATACATCACTCAATCTGCTCTTGTTACAAGTTCTAAAAAAGAAGATACTTCACAGCCACCACTCCGAGGCTTTTTGCTCGATGGAGAATTCTTCATTGGCTCTGTTCTTGCCACTACATTGACTAAACTAGGACTCAAGTTTGCCAAAGTAAGTTTTCCGGCACATAAATCGGTTGATAGATAATTTATTTTCAGATATGTGACGAGCCAAGAAAGCAAAACGCCTTCTTAGCTGAATGTATGCTCATTATGACCTCTGTTCTCCACTTGGGACGATCAGGATATGCCAAAAAACAGATCCCAGAAGATGACTCTACCAGAATTTCAGCATGTATCAAGGTAAGAATTATCATGTTATCATTTTTGATGATAATTCTAAAAAATCTTATTAGGTTCTTTCTGATCCATCAAGTGTTATCACTCAAATATTTGCCGAAGAGAGTCGTAAAGCACTTTCTAAACTCTTGGTTGCTAGAGGAGATCCATCAAAGAAAGCAAAGGTTGAAAAGAAGGTCACTATTTCTCAACCAGATGAACCAATCCAGTTCGCTCAATTGATGGTTAGAGATGGTTCAGATGCTCTTGAGGATGAACTTCAAAAATCATTGATGGCTGCTGTATCAGGTAAAGTATTTGAAATTTCCTAACGAGTCAATGATTTATAAATTTTTACCTCATTATTCTAGGTGGACCTGCCGGAGATAAACAAGATCCACTTCAATCTAAATTGAACAAGGTTGAACAATTGACTGGTTTCTCTGATCCAGTCTATGCCGAAGCCTATGTCAATGTCAACCAATACGACATTGTTCTTGATGTTCTCGTCGTTAATCAAACTGCCGATACTTTACAGGTAATTCATATCAAATAGTTACCTCGCCGTGGACCAGGGCTAACACTAATTGAATTTTTAGTCCGTAACTTTGGAACTCGCAACATTGGGAGATTTGAAGCTCGTTGAGAAACCATTCCCAATTACTCTTGCCCCACATGATTTCGCAAATATCAAAGCTTCTGTAAAGGTAAATCTAATATAATTTTAAAATTGTACCATCTTATCATTTTTATTCAAGGTCACATCAACCGAAAATGCAATCATCTTTGGAAACATTGTTTACGATGTCACTGGTAGTCAATCTGACAGAAACTGTGTCGTTCTGAACGACATCAAGATCGATATTATGGACTACATTCAACCAGCATCATGCAGTGACCAGGTCAGTTCTATTCGAGTTGTGATTTAGGAACCGGCTAAGTTTCTGGGTTAGGATTTCACTTTTGAGTAAATATTTTTAAAAAAGGGTAGCAATCTCAGTTACGAGGAATTCGAAGTGGTCCGCAAATGGCTTAGGTAGAACGAAAGTACGAATCAATCATCATCGATAATTTAACATAGGGGATATATTTTTATATCTTTTCATTTTTGAATAACAATTATGGTTTCAGGAATTCCGTGAAATGTGGGCTGGTTTTGAATGGGAAAACAAGGTTACCGTACACACAAATATTGACAATCTCCGAGACTACTTGCACCATCTAGTGACGGTAAGTTAACATTTCTTCTGGTGAAATTGCCTCAATTATTATTCAGCAAACAAATATGAAATGTCTGACACCCGAAAAAACGCTGACAGGGGAATGCGAATTCTTAGCAGCGAATTTATATGCAAAGTCAATGTTTGGGGAATCTGCTCTAGCCAATTTATCAATCGAAGTCGGTTCAAATGGATTTGTTCAAGGTAATTTTATGGTCTTCACATTGAAAATTTTCAAAAACAAAATTGTTTCAACAAAAATCCTAAAAAAATGTAAAATTTAGGTCACATACGTATTCGTGCAAAGAGTCAAGGTATGGCAATCAGTCTGGGAGATAAGATCAATGAATCACAAAAGAAAACCTGAATTTTAAAATTCGAAATTCTCAAAATTCCTTCCGGGTCGAGCAATTCTGTAATAAAATCCTGTTCAGAGTCTTTCCTATCATTTTCCTGATTTTTCTGTGATATAAAATCAGTTAGCATTTATTGGTGACGTATTAGGCTTATTATCCTAGTGCAATATCCCTCAAATAATATTTCTGTTCTAAATCAGCGTAAATAAGATAATAATATACATGTAATAATAATAAAAATATTTAGTATAATGTCGAATTCTGGATTAGTCAAAGGGTTCGACTCAGAAAGTCTCGTTATTTGGATCGAAAATCGAATTTTGATATTTCGAATAAATGAGAAAAAGGTTGAAAAGGATGTCAAATTTGATGCACCTATTATTGGTACGTACCGTTTGTATAACGTAACATACACATCACGTAACATATCTATTACGTAACATTTCTTAGATTTGAAGCTTTGGAAGGACAAAATGGTGCTGATGGCAGAAAAAGAATTGCATGTTGTGGATGCGGACGGAAAAGTAATCAGAAAATATGGATTAGTAAGAAGACCAACATCATTACAAGTTTTGGGCGATGAAGCATTTGTTGCTGATAGATCTGGAGACGTTTATAAGGAAAAGATATTCACTTGCGACATATTGATGCGAGTTTATATTTGAAGTTTTTTTCGGTTCATGAGTGTCCGAGTAAACAGTCCGTGACACCTAAAATAGACGCCATCTAACTAAAGCCTGAATAACTACCGTTCAATATTCTCATTTGTTGAAAGCTGCATTCGTCTGCTGCATATAATATACAGTAGATTCACGTGACCGTCACGCCAAGTATATCTTATACAAGTTCAATTTGGCGAATGAAGAGAATTCTCAAGAGGACAAATCTGAAACACCAAAAATCGAACCGATATTAGGCCATTGCTCAAATTTGTTAAAAATAGAAGTTGACAATAATTATATTTATACTGGAGAACAGGGTAAGTTAATTTTAATTGACCCATTTATGGTGACCGTACTGACGACATACTCTTAACATTTATATTTCAGATGAAAAAGTGAGAATCAGTCTGAGGAAACATCCATTTGTCATTGAAAAATATCTACTTGGTCACACAGAATTCATTTCTGATTTTAAACTGGCAAAAGAGAATACTGTATATTACAGTACTTCTGGTGATGGAACATGTATCAAATGGAAAGGAAAGGTTTTAATCAAGTTTTATCCAAATACACATTTGATTACCAAAATTTAATGAGGAAGAAAACCCGGGTGCTCCCGTTTGCCAAAAAAACCGGGTGCCTGTCCGGACTTAACCTCGAAACTTAGTTATTGCTAATCACTTCGAAAGCCAAAAACTCATTGACCTGCGATAACCTGTTGATTAAAATCTATTCTAAAGATGGTCAAGTTGTGAGTCAGACCGAAGCCAAAAATGATTCTATAGCACACAGTCTGTCCATTTCTCCCGATGGAACTAAATTGACATTTGCTGTATTCCATTTTAGGATTTGATTCAAATCTAGGAGAGAGGAATGAAATTAAAATGAATCAAGGAGATTATCCTCTTGCATCATATTGGATTCATCAGAAATGGTCAGTTGTTATTTCTGTCAATTCTAATATATTTTGTCTAGCGCCCTGACAAGCCACTTTTTTCCCAAAATCGACGTGAAAAATAGGGCTAACACCCTTGAAGTGCCTGTTAGATTAAACTTAACCTTAGTGCCTATTGGCTAATCGAGAATGAAACAAAAATGGTTCGTTTATCAAAATTTGAAGATGGCAAAGAAGAAATTTTAAAAGATTTCGAAATAAAATCGGAAAGAGACGAAGAGCATTTTGATAAACTGCGAAAAATTATGCCAAGAAGTGAAAGTAAGTTTTTAAATTAATATTTTTTTAATTATTTTAATTAATTATTAAAACTATTGATATTATTTAGACTACGACGAATATTTGAGGAGGAGAAAGGAAGGATTTAAGCAGACCAGAAATGATAATAAGGCCAAGAGAAGGAAAAAAGAGAATTCGGAAATGATTACTGCCTAAGAACGGAAAATCAGCTTAGGAAAATTGCGTGGGTTGACTAATTCATTTTTTTAAGAATGTTGTCGCGACTTCGGACTGGGTGTTTGACTCATTTACGACGCTCGAAAGTAATGGTGACTGATTCATCTGGTGCATATTTGAGTAATCCTCATGTTGAACCATATGCGCCTTTCAAAGCATTTTGTTCCCTATTACCATTTATGATTATTGGTGGAATGATTAGGTAAATTCTAGAGCTTATCAAGGATGAGTTATCCTATTTTCTCAAATCTCAAAATTCTTTTTAGTAAACACGGGGCCCAATTTTTGGAGGAAAATGATATTTTCTCACCGGAAGATGATGACGACGACGACGATGATGATGACTGAATCAAAAAAACTGATCAGCATTGTGCCCTGTGTGCCATTATATGAATTTGTGTATATATATTTCCATGATTAGATGATTTATTCTTTTACTACACCTAAAAAATTCACGATTTTTCAATTCAAATTATTCTAGTTCAATCTTCGGACCCTTGGGAATGCGAACACGACTATCGGGACTGATATCCCGACCAAGACTGGCTGTCGTACCCAATCGAAAAGTTACAGATTCAGCTGGAGCATATCTAGAACCACCTCATGTTAATAAATATGCATTCCCGCAATTCATTTTGTACAATATTCCTTTCATGATTATTGGCTGTATGATAAGGTGAGTTCAGGTCGTTCTATTTTTGTATTAAAAAAATACTTTTTAGTAAATATGGAGCTGAATTTCTTGAAGAATATGAGCTGTTTGTTCCCGATGACGATGATGATGATGACTAAATACTTTCAATTCAAATTATAGACTAGTGCTTCTTTTCAAATAAAAAATTCTGATTAATTTTACCCAACTACAATATATTATATATCGCTGTGCGGTTTATAATTTAGATACAGTTATTGTATTGATTTACTTTATAAGGGCAATTCGTCATGTCTAAATTCTTCTGCCTCGCTTTGCAATATGGGTTCATAGTCCGAGGACTCTTCTTTTCGCGATGTTTGCCAACAACATATTTGATATAAGTGACGGAGTAATATTATCAAACAAAATATAAACGCAGTTGCTTTAGAGTTTCAAAACGATTTATGATAAATCATGTCATGTTGACGCAGTATCTTAGATAGAGCATTTGTTTCTGAGCTGTTTAGACCATAAATATATGAAACCATGCCTAGAAAAATAGTTTGAACTATTTCAATGGCGATGAATAGTCTCCAGTCTTCTCCGTGTTCATAAATAAGTTTGTATGATTGCCATTTGCAAATATTTATGTAAAACCTTAATGACATATCTGAGTATTTAACGTCACCTCGACCAACGGTTAAAGAGGCTGTTAAGGCGAAGCTTTAAATACTCAAATATGCTTTAATTTACAATTTTCGGGAGCTTTCATTTGTTAACACTTACAGTATGAAGAGAACTGTAAAATAATGAGCTGGAATAAGGATATAGACCAGCCAGAATTGAATTTTGAATCTTGGACTAGGATCATACCCGTTCATCCGCTTTATGAAACCATATATTATCAAGCCAAATATCGTCTGCTCAGATTCAAATTGGAACTTCGATATAAAGTGCTGTAAGTTACAGCCTGTAACACAAAGAAACCTAGTGGCAATATTTGACAGAAACTCTAACGTCCGGTGGTTTTGTGTATTAACAAATAATCAACTTTGAATAATCAAGTTCTGTATTTGAATCTGTTCATGAAATGTGAGGAAAATGAAAAGATTGCTCCAAAACTGATTGCTATAGTAAATGGGCTCATTCAGGGATCCATGGACTGTTTAGAAATAGAAATCTTATTCTTAGAGTAGGGTCGAAGGATCGGCTGCTTTAGCTCAAACATCGGCCACTTTCGACCATAAAGCCCCATGCTCTCTTTCGAGTGTCTTTTGGCCCGATTCCCGCTAGCTGTGCTAGGGAGCACTCAACACCTCAAAGCGAGCCTGGGTTTTTACACATTCAAAAATCTATATCATCGGATCCCTGGTCTCATCGACAGTGTTATTCCCACTTCTGGTAATACTTTGAAATTCTGCTCTAGTTGTAAACTTTCCAAAAATGGTAAATCCAAGCAACAAAAATGAAACGTTTGAAAAACAAAGGATGAAACGGGAATATAATTTCTCGGCCATAACTGACAAGCTCATCTAAAATATATTTTTGCTTATTTGTTTAATGACTTTCTATTACTAAATTTTTTTATTAGTATTTATGTCTAGTCACCCACGTTTTCTCAAACTAAATGTTACACTGCAGTCAAATGAATTGTTCGATAAGTGATATTTATTAATATATTTTTTTACAGTTCAAAATGAGGTTGATAGGCAGATTGTGATATTCCACGAACTTTCTTTGACGCTTCTCGCAAACTGTAGCTTTTAAATGGAGTCAAATGTATTCGTTCGTGAGTGTGACCATAACTCATGGGACCATAACTTTTTTATGATCCATAAGTTATTCAAAAATGGTGATATGTTAGGCTGGCTAAAGACCATTTCCTTGTTTTTCCACGAGCTTTTCGGGCATATAGTTCAATCAATGCTCCAACGACAAGCAAAAATAACACAAATCCAAAGAGTGAAATGAATCCTATACTTGTTTTAACTCAACTCAAAGATCAGTAAATTGTTTTCAGCTACAAGAAAATGCATGTACGGACTGTGTAAAACTCAATCTCAGTATTCATGATCTTTTCCTGAAATGACATCGCCAATATTTTCTATTTGTTGTGTATCAAAGTATCGACCTTTTCAAAGCTCTATTTTTAATGTTCTTATCAACCTTTGTATTTAAAAAAATAATGCTTATCCTGATATAGTTTCATTTTTATTCTCAATTTTCATTTTGATTTTTTAGTTATCTGGTGAATCGAATTTAAAACTTTATTCCAAGTCTTTCAATTGACCACGCGTGGTTGAGCCCAATTGACCGAGATCTCGCGAGACTAATAATGGACTTCGCTGAAATAGTCTTCATTGAAATTGTGTCAAAATAATTCACATTAATAGTTGCCTTCTCTCAGCTCCAATTTGACATTTCCGATTTTATCAATCACATTTTGGTGCAAGGGACAATAATGGATTTGATCAATTTTTATCCGAGCTTGAAAATAAGGCATCTCGACAAATCCATTTGAGTGGCTGAAAGGAATGATTTCATATTCTTCATCATGAAAGAACCAAAATATCGACGAGTAAACAGTTTTTGGTAATTTCGTTGCTAGTCGCAAAAATATAAATAAACGAAAATGTTCTTCTCCAGCGAATCTGTCTCCACGTTCAACTGTTTCGATAATGAAGTCTTCAAACTGTTTCGATAATGAAGTCTTCAAGTTCACCCAGAGTATATTTCAATTGATATCTCGCATTGATGACACGAGATTTTTTTGCTTGGGCATATTCTGACGGTGTCCAAAGGTGAATTTCTCTTGGAATTTGCATCCAACGAATTCGTGTCTTTGAAAAATTATTCTTAGAGCCCATAACGGAGAAATGTTCTTCGATATTCTCTTGAATGAAGTCGAGTGAAACTTCAGATAACTCTTTCTTTTCCATCTTTTTTGAGTTTCCACTGAATCTGATTATTTATGATTTTTTTTTTCTGAAATTTATTCGAATGATTGTTAAAAGCATGTGTTGGCGTTCTTATAAAGGATAAGTCATAATATGACAAACGAGAACCGATTTAAAGTCCCTTGATCCAGGAAAAGGGAAAAATGGGTTGTCTCAATGACGTCGAGTTATTTCAAATAGAATTTCAAATAGTGATAAAGATGGAACTACGGAATAGGTAAGGACCTCAGCAAGAGTTCGTGGGCGATTTAGTGGACGTAATAACCAAATGATAAACAGGGATCCACGCACCAGAGCCGGTCGGTCCTAGGACCAGATATTTTTGAAGTGCTAGGAACGCACCGGAACTCGGACCTTGCCGGGCCAATACCGAAAATTTTGCAAAACTCGGACGGCACCGGACCAGGACGGATGAAAATCTCGGACCAACTCGGACCGACCGGTCCGCGGACCAAGCGGCGCGTGGATCCCTGATGACAAACATACCCAAAAACGACTTAACTGCTGAAATGTTATATTTTGTTTTTTTATTAAACTTAAGCAGCAAAAAACCCCTTTCAGGGAAAAAGCATAAATGATACAACTGAAATAAAGTAAACATTAAATCCAGGGACCGTTGAGGTTCCAGGATTTGAGAGAAAATAGGTTCAGAAAAATATTGGAATATTTTTTGCAAGATGAAAAACAGCGTTTAGTCTTCTTGTGGTTTGAATAGAGTAGCAGTCAAATTCTTTGGGCCTTGTACAACCGGGAAATAGTTGACGCCTTCTTTGAGATCAAAAGAATGTTTTTCGTCTCCCTAAAATTCAAGATTAAATCATTTCAGAGTAGTTCAATTAAAAATGGGTAACTTACCAATGAAACCAATAACTTTTTCAATGTCGATTGAAATCTGAAGTGCACCTCGTATTTTGATCCACGAGTGTAGATATCATTTCTTTTACTATTGAATCTTTGACCGTAAGGTTCAAAGATAATTGCGTTTTGGTCATGATAATAGATCGATTCCGTTTCCGGCACCAACTTTGACGCGATTCCAATATCAATCCAGTATCCACCATCTATCGAGACAGACCATTGAAAATCGTTTGGAGATTTCGTGTTCATAATTTTCGACGCTCGTGCAAAGCCAAACTCCTGCTTTGCCCTGAACGTTGGCCCACTCACACAAGCGGCAAATGTTGCACCTAAAAATAAACGATAAATTAACCGGCGTGATTTCAAGATCTATTCGATAATGATCAAAGTTAAAGTTATAAAGTACTCACGTTCATCCCATTCAAGAACCCATTCTGAACGGAGGATTTCGGACATATTGGGAAATTTCTGTTTTTTTTTTGTTTTTTTACAAAATGCGAGTCGCTGTTGTGATGAAAATACACGGTTTACCACATTATAAACACTTAACCATGTGACCAGTTCTGTCCAATAACCTAGCTGGAAAGTCTGGTGGGTGGTGGGAACCTCGATTAGTATAATTGCGAATCGTTTGTATGTTGTCTGGTAGACTGGTTGATTGGGTCGTTTAATAATCGTTATGTGTCGTGTTTAAAAATGGTAATACACGTTCTGGTCAAATTATGATTTTTGAGCCATTAAAACAATTCTGCAAGGTTGTTGATAACGGTAGAGACTACTGTTCTTATATCAGTCCCTTAGAAAGTCGTGTATGTTCCTTTTCGTTTCGTTTGATCTTGATTATTCACTCTCTCAAGTTAGAATCTGCCTCTTTCTCCAATGATCAAAATGTGTATTTTCTATTTGACTTTGAGCCGCTGCTGTGACTGAACGCACAACTCAAATTTAATAATTTTTGCTACAAACTAAAGTTGAATGTTCATATTTTGTTATGTTGAATTTAAATTTCATAAAACCGTATTTAAATCGGTGAAAAATGATAAAAATGTCATTTTAGCTTTGTCAAATGTCAGATAATCTACAATAACGTTTCATTGCGAGATGCTCAAAAGTCATAAATCTCTCTGATCATAGTTCCATAACTTATCGTTCTACAGCAGGTATCAGAATTAATTTATGATAAACCGTTCTCCACTTATCGGACTT